>PVKM010027284.1:0-18868 GCA_004027735.1 Carollia perspicillata | reverse complement strand
CTCTGGACTGAGCCTGGCAAGGATCAAGGGCCTGGACACTCAGGTTCTACGGTCCCAAATGGGTTCTGAATCACTGCTTCTCCCATAAAAAGTAGCAAGAAGCCAAGAATCCCAGCCAAGATTCCTGACCTGTTTAATGAAACTGTTTAGAGGTTTCCATGAATCAGAAAGCCAGCAGTGGGGAACATAAGACTGTTACAAAGGATCAAGGGTCATGTTTTCAGCCACCCTGCTTTTTCAAACAGTCGGTCAGAATGGGCAACTTCTGGTTTTTTAACCTCTTGGGCAATATTCTTCCTCAAAGTCAACCTCCCTCATACATATGTTCACACAGTGCTCCGAGTCTGAGAGTCTAACCCTGCACTCACCAACAAGAAATGCGTGAGTGCGGCGCTAGCATGGTTTCCTGCTTTCTTCCCAGCAAAGCCCAATTCCACTCCTGTTCTGCAAGGGGTCCCGTCAATCCATACACGGACTCCAGTTACACAGAACTACTGGGCGCCTTCTGTTCACTTTCTCACACTCTCCCTTCTGCTTCCTGTTCGGACCACACCAGAGCTGTAGGCTTGTCTCTAGCCTCCATGGATCCCGACCCAGTGAGCATCTTTAAAGAAGATGGGGGGGGGGGCGGGGGAGGCAGGCTCAACTCTGCCAGAAGTCATCCTTTCCATGAAATACAGGGCATAACATTTCTTCTCCAGTCATTCCCTATTCAGAACGCCATCGGAAACAATCTCTGATTCCCCCACACCATTTATGGTCTACTTCCGCCAACTCATCTTTCACGACTACAGCCTTGGTTTCTTGCCTTGTTTCCTGTCTAGATTTTTCTCCCCAGCATTTTTCCCTGTACTGGCATTATATTCTTTAGATGGTAAATTCCTGGGGCATTATAGGCTAAATACTGACCATGACCATGACAATGAATAAAAACTATCTGCTGATGATACAGATAAACACAAAGATTAACATAACTTTAGGGCTTGGTTAGAAGAATCACCGTAAGTAAAGACATTTTGAGGTGGTCACTATGTATTTAGTCATCCATATGGACAAGAGACTAAGGATGTTATGAGGAAATACTTTTAAAATGACCCTCCACCGTGACAATCTCAGCCACCAGGATTCCATTATACTCTGAGGAAACCTGTAGGTAGACATAAAGTCTAACGTTTTCTTCGGTGAGGTCCCAGGTGATTTGGCTTTGGGCACGATCAGCATTCTTCCCTTTTCTTTCTCCTCTACGTTCATTGAATGCCAAGAGCTTAAGATTCAGACTCATGTGTTTGTCCAGATTGCCACACAGTCCTGTCGAACACAGCGGCTCCATGTTCGCCAAGCCTGTACCTACATCACAGCTCGCTGCATGGAGTCCCCTGGCTCCAGAGGAGAGGGGAACCTACAGGTCATCCTCATTCATGTTCACAGTGGTGGAGATTAGGAAGTAGTGGGCCCCTCCCACCACAGCTACGACTCAGGTCTGAGCTAGCGCCACTCTGACCCGTCTGTGAAACCCTGAGTCTGAAACCAGCCCCAAGAAACACCCCCTTCCCAGGTAAGAAGCCTGAGGCTCATCCCAGGCAACACAGCGGGTGCCCCAGTGAAAATGATGGCATGAGGCCCCCACGTGCCCTCAGGACATCAGTGGTGGAGGCTCTACCCACACTAATGTGGTTCTGCCTCACCACTCCCCTTCAAAGAAAGGATCCTTATCTGCTCTTATTTTCTTTTATTTACCTTCTTTAAAAAAAAGTAATGCAGATTCTAAGACTTAACGCAGTCGTTTGCTCAAGATTACTGTTATAGTCTGAACTGTGTGCTCCCCGCCCCAGTTTCGTATGTTGAAGTCCACCATGACCATATTTTGAGAGGTAATGTGCAGTAAATAGGATCATAGGGCGGGAACTTACAAGAAAAGGGAGAGACACCAAGGATGTATGAGCACAGGAAAAGGCCACGTGAGGACACGGTGAGGAGGTAGCCATCTGTGGACAAGGAGGGAGACATCACAGGAAAGAAAACCTGCTGATACCCTGATTTTGGCCTTCTAGGTCCCGGAACTGTGAGAGAATAAACTTCTGTCCTGTAAGCCTCCCAATCTGTGGATTTCATTATGACTGCCTGAGCCGACTAAGAGGGTCACACAGTTAAAAAGTGGTCTGATGTCAAAATTCATGGTTGGGGGCTTCATAAAATTCATGGTAATGACTTCATACATTACCTCTGGTCTTGTTTCAATGATCTCAGCCAAACCTTAAGATTTTGAATGCCTGTATCATTAGCTATTACTGTATAATAAAGCATTTGATTGGCTTTTGTTGCTGGAGGAAGACTCTAAATCCTTGGAACAAGAGTATCTTTCATATTATCATTATCTCTGATTCTCATCACAATCCTGTCAGGTAGTTATTATAATTCCCATTTTAGCAATGACAAAGCTAAGATTCATAAAGGCGAGTGTTTCCCAAGGCCACACACCATCCGCGCAGGAACAGAGAACCGGGATTCCACCCTGGAGCCGCCTTTACCCAGGGAGCGAGTTTCCACACCCCTGCCTCCTAAGCCTCCGTACATTTTCCCATGGGTCAGGGTTGAAACAAGAAAACTAAGCTTAATGTGTGTGAACTTCACAAAGCTAAATGTGTCCTATTGAAGAGACTATTCTGTACTCTGCTTTCATATCCTTTTTGAAGTAGTTTTCTTTTTTATTCTATAAGTAAAGGTTACAGTAGTTAGCAATATTTTTTTAATACCCTTACGTGGCAAGAAAAGAAAACATTCCCATCCTGCTTTCCTCTATCATTCAATTTTCTGGTCCCTTAAATCCAAAAGCCTAGGGTGACTGCATTACACTGGCTGTGGGCCACAGAGGAACACTCCAGAAAGGTGTACCAAACAGCTCTCCCCTCTGCATTCTGTCCTTCCTGCCTCAGTCCACCGAGTGCCGGGGAAGCACGCAGACTCCAGGGGCTGACTGCCCTGGGTCGGACTCTTCTAATAGGTTCCTGAGTGCCAGTGACACTGCCAACCCAGGAACACACTTTGAGAACCGGGTGAAACCCATCACATTAATTGTCTCTTTGGCTGTGCCTGGTTCAGATAGGGGAACATGGAACAGGTACGGTCTGGGGTGGAGCAGGGAAGGGAGGCATGGGAAGGTTCTCTGTCCACGATAGTAAGATAACAAGAAGAAACTCCCTTTCCTCTTTGTGAATGTTGTTGTCGGAAGACGTGGTGCTGGGGGAGCCCCGCTGCTGCCAGCACATGGCCTGTCTCCTAGGCAGGTGCTAAGGACACAGTCAAGGAGCCCACAGACCTTCCCTAGCACGAACTGGATGGAATGTCCCTGCATTCAAAGTGAAGATGAATGGAAAGCGTATTATTTTTTTCATGCTTACAAATACAATTTGGTGAGAACACTGTTGATGAACTAAGAGTTACATGGAAGCGCTAGCCCCTAAAGTAGCGCTGCGTGTATGTCTTACTGAACCAACTACTAATGTGGAAGGCATTTTGCTATCACAGAATCAATAGTTTCTACAGGCATCACTTGTTTTATTGTGGTTTGCTTTATTGCATTTTTACAAATTGAATGTCTGTTACAACCCTGTGTCAAGCAAGTCTATTGGCATCAACAAAGTATTTTTGAATTACAGTATGTACATTGTTTCTTTTAGACATAACACTACTGCACAGTTAACAGACAACAGTATAATGCAAACATAATTTGTATACGTGGCAGGGAACCAAAACTGCGTATGGCTTGCTTCACTGCAATGTTCACTTCACTGCAGTGGTCTGAAACCACACTCACAGTATCCCCAAGGCTTGCCTGTGTATTGTTTTCTTAACCCCCGAAAGGTGGATGAGAAGGCACTCACCCACCCCTCTGGCTCTGTTATGGATGTGTGATAAAATGAGAGGTAACTTGAAGGGTTATTACAGTTTGAACACACCTTCGTATGAGACTACTTATGCTTTGTTATTTTACAAATCACTGGCACTATTACAAGAGTAAGGAAGGCAAAAACAGGATTTTTATAATACTGACAGAGGGCTCACTTCAATCTAATAAATATATCTTAAGACCTATCAACATTTCAAAATCTAAGCATCATTGTACTGACCTATTGCCACCCTTAGAGGACTCCACATAAGATTTTAAAATCTTCTTTCCTTGAAAGAAAAGAAAAATGTTGACCAGCTTTGCACTGGCAGTTAGGCATTTTTGGAGCCCTGAGGTCCTCCCAGGAACCACCAGACTGCTGAGACCCAGAAGGCCTGGCTCTTCTACGCCTTGCAGAGTCACACAAAGCACGCCTGAGGGCCCCGAAATGTCCTTCCCACTCTGTGATACAAAACCCGGCCAGCGTGCCGCACCCTCTGCAAAGGTTCCAGCCTTGAATCGGAAATGAGCTAACACGTGAACTTGTGAGTACTTCAGTTTGTGAATAAAGAGCTGGGAAACCCATCACTAACTTGTTTATAAGGGATAGTGTTTATCTTCAGTGTTTTTCCTCCCCTATGTCACGGCCAGTACGATCCACCTGTGCTTTGAGATCATTTTAATGTAAAGCATTACAAACAGGATCATTTATAAGATACTGGGCTCAAACTGTCTGGGTTTTTTTTTTCTATTTCACCCCCAGGAATGGCAAGTGATTAGCATGCTTTGACATAACTGGAGGTCAAAACCAAATTCACTTATCTGGATGGTTATTAGTACTCTGCATTATGTCCTGCCTGTCCTTGTATGACCTTGGCATATGAGCTGTATATGACACTGGCAGGATTAGCAGTTCATGAAGAGATGAGGGGATGATGTATTGGGAAGCCTGGAAGATTCAACAGTTAAGAAATTTTTGACAGACAGTCAACCATCACTTGTCAAGTGAACTTACACTGAAGTCTAAAACTGCTCCATAAAGCCTCGCACAGCGTCATAATAAAAACCAAATTACTAGGAATATCACAACAAATTATCTAGCATTTCCCCAGAAGGCTGAGGTACTCATTCCCATTTTATAGACGGGTAGCAAAGGCGCATGGCTTGCACAGGTTGCCACAGCTACTAAGTGTCCAGCCTAGGCATCTGATTCCAGCTGAGCGAGGGCCCATCAGGTGCCAGGAAGTCTTCTGAGCACTTCACGTGTCCTAATTCGTTGAATCCTAATCACAACTCCACAAGCAGGGACCAGTATCAGTTTACAGATAAAATTACACCAGAAAGGCTGGAAGCAGCTATCACTCCAAGGTTACAGATAAAGAAACTGAAGCTTAAAGAGATGGTACAATTGGCCAAGGTCACGGAGCCGCTAAGTGCTGGGGTGGGGCACTCTGCGACCTTGACTAGTTTTGAATTTAGCCAGGTTCTGAAGCCAGGCCGCCTGGCCCCAAAGCTGCTGCCTTCCGCACACTGGTTACAAGCTGCTCTTACTCTGGAGCCAGACCGCCAGATTTTCAATCAGGTCTCCACAATTTACCAGCTGCACAACTCGGAACAAGTTACTCACTCCTCTGTGCCTCAATTTCCTCACTGGAAAAATGGGGACGATCACCGTCGCCTACCTCTCTGCGTTGTGGAGCTGATTACCAGCTGATGAGTTAGCACACACGAACCCTCAGAACCGCCCGGTACAGAGAGAAGAGCTCCAGTCACCAATGTGATGATTAACCACCAAGCTATAAAACTTCCCGAAGCATTTAAAACACAGCTTCGATAATTAAAACTCGATTTACATTAAACTGTTCAGGAATGTGTGAGTTTGCATAAAGTAGAAGGTTCTGCTGGACCCCTCAGGAGAGTCACTCCTAGTGGGGTGGGGCAAGCTGGTGGGGCTAGCCCTCCTCATTTACATGGTAGCGGACAAAGGACTCTGTAAGTAGAGGAAGCCTGAGCACCAGTGGTCTACGACACAAGAGGAAGGTCTCACGGTGGCTTCTGCTCATCACTGTAGATAAAATTCCTTTAACTACAATAAGAGTCAGGACCCCAGCAATGACACCGTGGGGTACATCCTGAGAGGAGGCAGTCAGGAGCAAAACTGCCTTCTTCACCTCTTAAATATTCTGCTCTCATAAGAAGGACAGGGTCACATTGTGGAGGGATGTGACAGTCCAACAGAGGAATTCAAACAGGATGAAACTACGAAAGGCTCTGAGCAGAGACGTGTCATAAAGCAGCAGTTAAGGGAGATAACCCACTTGTGTTGTGCAGGACAGACTGGGGTGACCAGAGCATGGAGCCATCAAGATCAGCAAAGAGCCTGCTACAGTACTCCAAGCACACAGAGCAGGGACGGTGAGCGTGCTCCTAGCGTCAGGTCTGGGGTGGTAAACGCCTACACAAGGTGAAGGCAGGAGCGGGGAAGGAAGGGCATTTCCTTGAGAGAAGAAAAAACTGGCAAGACTTCAAGGTGGAGATGGAGTTGAGGAATAAATCAAAAAAGGAGTCTGGGTTCTTAAACTGGGTTGCCTTGGAGAATGGTGGGCTCACCTTCAGAGCAGGTGCCAGAGAAAGACACCCTAGATTTGATGAGGAGTGGGGACTCACAGGTTTGGGTTGGGTGTGTGGAATCTGAGCTGCCAGCCCGGTAGTCACTTACACCTTCCTAGCTGGCAGCCGATGTATGGGACCGGGGTTGGCAAAATCTGGGATCTCCTGAGTTGCTTTAACAGCTCAATTGTTGGTTCGGTGCAGGGCAAGTGAGGAAAGAGGAAAGCAGAGAGATCCAAGGGCTATGGCGAAGGCCTGCTGGGGTGAAAGAACCAGGGACAAACACAGAGCAGCTGGTATCTCCTCAGACCTTCGATCCCTTCCTCTTCCACATCCGGTGCTGGGCAGCTCCTCCCTTCCCAGGAGAGCGCCTCCCTGCCTCCCTGCCTCCCTTCTTTCCCGGGATAGGACAAGCAGCAGCAGAAGCTGCCAGATGAGCAGATCTCCACCCCCGAAAAACTCCTGCACCCTCTCCTTACAAGGAAGGACAGGGTGCAGCTGGTGCAACCGCACAGAGAAAGGGGGTGTCTCAGCCACAGGAGATTATTGGAGGAACAACGACAACAACAAAAAAAACCCACCCCCACCTGATTTGTAAAAATCATACAAAAAAGCCTGAATAATCATGTCTCACCTCTAGACATGACCCCGTTCCCCCAAGGGAGGCACGCAGATCAGCACAGCACAGCGGCAGACAGACAAGATTCACCAGATGAGCAAGAGCTGGAATTGAGCGACATGACCAGAATCAATCTGAGTTTCGGATAAAAAGCAAAAACTCCCAGATTAACTCCCACATTCCGGGGACACCATCCTTTCCAGATGGTGAGCTTTCTCCTCACTTCCACCCTCTTCTTAGGGACATGTGTCTATGTGTGAGTGTGTTTCCCCTATAAGTATAATTATTCACATTTTGCTGAACTGCACTGTATGTTAAATTCATTTTAATCCCTACTCTTATCCACCTTGAGCAGAAGACAAAAATTAGGACCCTACAGTTTATAGGCATCGCCTGAGGTTCCTTATCTGCAAACACTCCCATTGGGCTGCTTTAGAGAGTATGTGGGAATGATTCTGCAAAGGGATCAAAGAAAAATGTAACTAAGCAGTAACAAAACCAAAAGCAAAAACAGAAACCAGTTTTCTGGAGGAAGAAAATGCACTGTCTTCCCCTCCCTCTCCTTTCTCTCCCTTTACATTCAGTTGGAACCAAATGAAACTTATCTCTCAGTAGGGAAAAAAACAGCTAAATATTGGCCATTTCAAAATTGGTTACGATCAGCATCAGGGAGAATAGGATATAGACATGGCAGTGGGGTGGAGGTGAGGAGGGTAAGGTGGGGGAGGGAAGCAAAGATGGGGTTGTTGCTAAGCAACCAGAGCTTGGACCAGACAGCCCAGGGAGATGGTCTCCTCTCCTCAGCCTTGGGCAGGCTGAGCTGTCAGGTCCTGGAGCTGCACGTGTGTGCTGGGGAGGGGGGGGGAGGCAGGTCCCTGGATGATTGCATCAATCTGCTGTACCCTGACACTCTTCTCTCTGTCACAGCCCCACAGGGACACTGGGACTCTCTTTGTTCCCACCCAGCACAGAGCTCACCACCTTTTCCACCAAGGCCCTAGCTAGAGAAAGGAGGTGTGTGGTCCTTCCCCACTCACCAAGAGAGAAAACTCCTTAGCTGCTTGTGTCAGCCAAGGGTATACTTTATGGACTGTTTCTGATGCCTCCAAGGCACTAAACAAACTTTTGATTACCATAGGGTTGCTCTTATATTATGTCTCTAACCTACACCGTTTGCTTCTCAGTGTATCTTTAAAATGTAAATATGGTCAGCCATCCCCAGGGACTAGAAAGACATCTGTTTGGCTCATTGGTGTGGTGCCCAGCTTTGCAGCAAGAAGTCGAATAAATAATGATGGCAATTATGGTGAAGTTTAAGGTCAGCCCAAAGTAGTGTGGCCTCATACCCCTTTGCCCCTTCTTTTATGAGGTAGGGTGGTGGCCTAGGGAGTCCCAAAGAGACAGTTCACAAAACCAAAGCCCTTGGTCTGTGCCCAGCTTCTGCACGTGGCTGCCCTTCCCTGGCTGACACTGGACCTCCTGGTGAATTCAGGCCAGACTGGAGCAGATGGCAGACCTGGCTCACATGTCGGTCGATGGACCAGCAAGCAAACTGAGCCACCCTTCTCAATAAAAAGATATGGAATCAACTCTGTATTTTTTTTTCTTGGCAACATGTGCTATGGAGGGAACTCCTGCTTTACTTGGGTTTACATCCAAGTAAATCCCTTGCATTTTTACAGAAGAACATTCCAAACCACGAAAGTAGCTGAGGATGGGGTGTGAGAGGGGGTGTGTGCGCCCATGTACAAAGCCCAGGTCTGTTCATTTATTATATGTAACGTGACTAGGGCTCCAGCTTTTTTTTTAAAATCATATATGTGGGGAGGGGGTTAGCATATTATCAGCCAGAATGTTTACTTTGCCTTCAATGCCGCTTTACTCAGAGCGCACATTAACTTAACCCTTCAGACAGAGTGTTACTAGCACCATTGTCTGAGGAGGCAACACCGCTTAATCTGCTTATTTAATCTTCTTCCACACCCGATACCCTCAGCCTTATATAAATGATGGGAAAATCCTTCATAATCGTGTGTCACACGTCATCTTCACTAGGTAGATTGGAAACTGATGGCGAAAAAACGATGACCCGGGTAAGCCCATCTTCAGTTCTTAACCTGAGATGAGTTCAAAGTCTTTAACTCCAGCCACTTACAAGGCCAGCGTTAGGGGCCAATGCAGCAGCCGCATTACAGGTGAACTGTATCGTGTCCGGGTTTTTCCTGCACATACACTTTACAGTGCTGTGAAAAGAGACTAGGACACGGCCAGACCTGTAGTTCAAGCTGTATGTACTACTGTGTGACCTTGAGCAAGTTATTTATCCTCCGCATTTGTGTCCTTGGCTGAGACAGCACCTGCATTATTTCCAGTTAATGTGGTGATTAAATAGGATGAACTTCCTAGAAACTTTATAAAGAACTGTAAAATGCAGTCATTACTGTGGAAGACACCCAGTATTACCTCTGGGTGACCCTACCCAATCCTACCACATTGATAATGGGTTCTCTTGTTTAAAAGATCTCCCTGTTCTTTAGAAACAGCTTCCCAACAGAAACAACGGGAGCCACAAATGGGAGCCCAATATGAAATTTTAAATTTTTTAGTAGCTATATTAAACAAGGGAAAAGAAATAGTTGAGATTAATTTTAATTCCATATATTTTAATCATTCAGACATTTGACTCTTTTTCATATGCAGGGCCCACACTGCGGTGCGCGTTCAGACCGACGGCACGTCCGGTGGGGCCTGGCCACATCACAAGGGCTCCTACTGTACCTCCTTCCCAGCAGCTTCCAGTTCTCCTGGTGTTTCTCACTGGTCTTCTCAAGGTCAGGGCCATCCTGTCATGTATAACAAAAACCCCACTGCTATCTTTAATTTTCTTGAAAAACACTGACTAGTTGAAGTTTTTCAGAATCACAGGACACTTGGTTCCTCTATTTTAACAGAAGTAGATGGTTATAATTTTGCTGCCAATGGCCATTGAGAAAGAAGGTCAGAGGGGCAAGACACTATGATCCTAGAATATTGCTTCATTTCAGCAGGCAGCTTCCTAAACGAGACAAGAAGTGGGGTTCAACTGACTTGAAATGACATGTGCACTCTCATGTTCACTGCAGCATTAGGTCCAATAGTCAGGACAGGGAAAAGACCCAAGTGCCCTTCGTCAGACAAATGGATAAAGGTGTGCTACATATATACAAGGGAACGCTACTCGGCTATAAACAAGAATGGACTCTTGTCCTCTGTGGCAACGTGGATGGACCTAGAGGGCACTGTGCTGAGCGAAGTCAGTCAGACAGAGAAAGACAAACGCCATATGATTTCACTTAAATGTGGAATCTAAACAAACAAAATAAGCGAACAAGATTGTAGACAGAGACAACAAAACCGGATGGGCACCAGATCAGAGGGGGGTGGGGGATAAACACGAAAGGTGAAAGAGATTAAGAAGTACGAACTGCCAGTTTTAAAAATAGTCATGGGGATGCGAAGTTCAGCGTAGGGATTACAGCCAATAAAACTGTAAAAACCACGTCTGCTGTCCCATGGGCACTAGACTTAGAAGGATGGTCACTTCATAAGGTACATAAATGTCTAATAACTATGTTGTATACCTGAAACTCATATAATACTGTATGTCAACTGTAATTAAAAAATATGTTTCATTTAAAAGTGTAGTTCACTGTGGCAGAGTTGGGGGATGGAGAGACTCTGAAGACATAAAACCCGATGAGGTGTCTCTTTCTGGCTCTGGCCGGTCTTCCTACAAGACTGCAGATCAGACGGTAGCATGAGCCCCACGAGAACCTCACGAGGAAGGGCCACACTTCAGCCATTCCCAACTAGGGAAAATCCATTCCACTTTTAAGATAACAAGAGAAAGAACCTGGAACCTTCCCTACTAATGGCTTCTATCTTTTGACCTTCACTGTCAGGAAATTCTTTTTGTTCTTATTTAACTACTCTTACTCAGGCTAAACCACGTTTCTCTTTCTTTGCTTTCAAAATGATCCCCTAAATATGCATTCAGATCAGAGAAAAGCAAAGAGTCGTTTTAAGGGAACCACTGTATGAAGACAAGACTTGAAAAGCTCAATACCAAACACGCGTGGCTCCCTCTGGTGTGGCCAGGGAGGCCTCAGGAACAGGCTGACTGAGAGACAGACACAGGCTTTTCCAGTACATTTCTAATAGTATGAAACAATTTTGGATGACGAAGCAGAAGACACTGTCTCCGGGGTGGATCAATGACCTGGGTTGATTTGTTGCTGAATGCTCACATCATCACTCCAGCTGTCGTTAAGTGGAACTGAAGGATTTAAAGCGCCACACGGTAATGTCCTAGGTGTCAGGGACCTGCCTGTGGATTTAGGGATGAGCCTTTCAAATATTAAATCCTAGTATGTGTACTTTTGACCTTCGTTCTTTTCCCCTTATGGGTAATGTAGGATTTACACAAGGCAATCAGGGATTTGGAAGCACAGATTCCACTCATAAATCTCTAAGGGTTTTAGAAAAAGCACTAAATTTGGGGATCATGGCCATTGTGCTCTGTAACCCAGAGAAAGGAAATGTGCCATCGCAGGGGCCAGGCCTACACCGCTGCAGAAAGTCATCTCTGGGGCTGACTGGTCGCCAGCCTTCTCCTGGTAGGAAGCAACTGGTAGCTGTTGGCTCTGTTAGCTCAGTCTTTGCCTGCTTCTGGAGGGCTGAGGTGCAGCCTTTGATGCGTCTCCTATCCCAATGGTGATGGAAAACCTAGACCTCTCTCCTCTGCTGCCACTTAGGAATGTTTGCCGGTCAGTCACCCTCGTGTGAACCCCCATGCTTCCCCACGGGAGATAGGCAGTTCCCGGAAACCTGACACCCCAATTCCGACTCTCCCTCTTCTAAACCTTGTCAGGTAAGGAGGGAGGCATTGAAAGCCATTGCTTAGTCTAAGGCTTGTTACAAATATTCTGAAATTGTTCAACAATAACAACAACAAAAACTCCAAATATACCCGAAGAGAGGAATGATTAGCCAATAATGGTATATCCATTTCTATGCAGCCATTAACAAAGATGACAATTTACAATAAGTTGGAAAATGCTAGTGAAAGACAATGCTAGTTAAGTGGAAAAATAAAATATAGAACATTATATCTATACTATGATCACAACCATGTAAGAAATATAAAATGAATATAAATATGAGATATGCTGAAATGAGAACAGTAGTTGAACTAGTGTGCTGTGATTATGAACTATTTCCAAATTCCTCTGTTTCTTACATTGCATTTATACTGCCTTTATAATTTAAATCCCATTTAAAGTATTAACTATTTAAATGGCAATTGGAACGCTCTGAAATCCAAGCTCCATGACAAGGGAACATGAGATGAGGGAATTTATATGTGACTCTCATCACGGAACAGCAGGGTCCTCCCTAGTGAATGAGCCTGTGGGTGCCATTTCAACCAGCTGACGAGCTGTAGCTCCTTCGCGGCAAACGTGATGGATAAGGAGCGCTGCCCTAAAAACCTGATAGACATTTGAGAATATCATGCAAGTATAGTTACGAATGTTGGAGTTGAGCGACAGGTTAGGCATTAATCTATTTAAATCAAAGTTGGAAACTGCATCACTCATTAGGGTTCCAAATAAAACACTGTTGTTGTTTTTTTTTTCCCAAGAGTAAGCTGAGCAAGAGCAGGGTCTACGATTCTAATTACTTCGTGGACTTCTCTGACACGGCGTAGTTTAGAGATAAATAGATCGATTTCCTCTGTGTCCGTTCCGCTAGATGTTCAACAGAGACAGGGTAAGGGTTTAACAGCTCTTAAGAGGGGAGACGGAGCCAAGAGATTGCTTCTCTGTCTTCACATCTCTGAAAGCATAAGTTGAAAATAATGAACTGTTTTCTAGACAACTAACCCAGTTTTAGCTGCAGCAAGAGTTATTCAGGTTACATTATAATTAACGTCTTCCCAGCATAAAGAATAGCTAATGGCAGTTGTGGAATTTCCTGTTCTAGAGATGTGCAACAATAGGTTAGATATACATCTGACCTTGAATGCCCAGGCGTGGCGTGTAAAGAAACGGAATGAACAAAAATAGCATGCACACACATAAATACCAGGGTGTGTTCCACCCTTCTCTCATGGACTTTAACACATTTAGACTGAAGAACAGTTTACCTTCTTGCCTACCCCTCAGCTGAATCAGAGTGTGAACTGCAACAGTCACAGAAGAAATGTAGAAGGTTGGACCAAAGTCATTTACCTGTACCAGGAGTTCCAGCTTCCTGTCATCAAGAAGATGTACTTGACATCGACGGCCCTCCGTCATCTGAGAATAAAGAGAAACGATGGTCACTGCGGGTCTAGCAGCCTGACAAATGACAGGGCCCCGTCTGCTGGACCCCACCAGGCACGTCCCTCTGGGTGAAACCGCCCCTGGGCTTCGGTGCTACGTAATGCCAACAAGCAGCAGGACTGCCTTATTCACTCAAAAATATTTCTGAGCACTTTCTACGTGCCAGGTGCCACCCTGGGAGCTGGATGTACAGCAGCACACAAGACAAGGACCCTGCCCTCACGGAGCTTACATTCTTAAGGGGGAGTGTAACATAAAATAGCAAATACAAACATAACACACTATCAGTGGTGACAAATTTACTCATTCTTTAGTCATTCTTCCATTCGATAACTTTATCACCATGCATCAGGGACAGAGTTCAGTATCCGGTCTCTACCATCTCTGAACTTGTCCCTCTTTACTGATCACCAGATGACCACCCCTCTGACCACTACACTTGGTTTCTGTGTCACTCCTCCCCTCTCCTTGTTTATGACCCTAGTCCCACAGTGCTTACACCTGTATGACAGAGGAACCCTGGAGATAAGCACTCACAGCGAAGCCTGACCCCTACCCCTGTGCCTTCCACGACTAACACCCCTGCACAATGCAACAGGAAGAGCTCCCAGACAGGCACCAGGAGACCCAAGTTCAGTGCTGGCCCACACACCACGGGCTGCAGGACTTTGGACAAGCCTCTGCTCATCTCCACGGCCCAGTCTCCCATAGAAAAATGAGTGTGCTGGGCCCAGTGGGTGCTGGTGAATATTTAATAACCATCTTTCTGAATGAAAAAAAAAAAAGCCTTGATTTGTAGCATTTGCTGGAGCGCTGGCATCAATCACCCTCAGAGGAAACCCCCTGAACAGCGAGGCCTCTCCGAGACATCGGCTGGCCACCACCCTCACCGAGCACCGTCTCGCTGGGCTCCACGCAGCTTCGCCACGTCTGCGTTCAAGCTGCTGGCACGACAACACTGATGGCACGTCCCACAGACACGACCGACATACGCGACCGCGAGAGAGCAGATGACAGTAAAGCACAGTAAGATAATTAGGAAGTGACTGATGTTGAGCACTTATTATCTTTACTTTTCATATAATTTATTTAATGCTGTGTTTACACAATTTTAATAATGGCTATATTTTACAACAGGCACGCAAAATTCCTGAAAATGCAATGATAACAACTAATATTAACTGGCTCCAAAACCACTCTCGGGACCAGAAGCCACGTAAGGCTCCTTCTAGCCCTTGGATTCTTACGTGACCCTGTACCCCTCCATGAAGCCACTTTCTTTCTGCCCCAGAGACCTGCCACTTCACAGAGATCAAAGACAAGGACACATGTGGCAGATCCTGGTCTCGCCTATTTGCATGTCCATCAGGGCCGGGTCCTTCCTACCCAGCACTTTTTCCACGAAACACGGGAAACGTGGCCTCTTCTCTTCCTGCTCCACAGAGCTTCCTCTCAGCCCATCGGCATGCCCCAACTGGCACTCATGCCCATGAGAAAATTCTCAGAGTCCTTCCTCAGAAAAGCCAACCCGCCATCCTTCCATCAGTTCAGACTTCCCTGGCGGTGGGTCCTGCCTGGAAGGGGCTCACACGAACAGCCTCCTGAGTCTGAGTCAGCGTGACTCCGCAGACCCCGGCTCTGCGGAAAGCCATCGAGGAGAGTGTCGCGTACTCATAAGCACTCTCACAGAGGGTAAAATAGAGCAAAAACTGAGGGAAAGCTTACGTCCAAGGGCTTCTATTTTGCACATCTAAGGCAAAGCAGGCAGCAGTGGACTTGAGATGGGCCTGTCCAGTCTTTATTCCTTCTCTGAAGGCTTAACTTCAAGTGTTAATTGTCTTAGCCACAAACCAGGCTCAGATTCCATTAGAATCCATCAACCTTGCAAACAGTGGTCACCCGAGCTGAATGACTTAATTTAAAAATTCACCAGCTTCAAAAAATAAACAAGTGGGACTACATCAAACTAAAAAGCTTCTCACAGCAAAGGAAACCATCAACAAAAGGGAAACCCACCACATGAGAGATAATATTTGCAAATCATACTCCTGATAAGGGGTTAATATCCAAAATATAGAAAAAAAATCATACAACTGTATGGCAAAGACAAAAAAAGAGCCAATCTGATTAAAAATAGACAGAGGATCTGAAGAGACATTTTTCCAACAAGGACGTACGGAAGGCCCACAGGTACGTGAAAAGGAGCCTAGCATCAATAATCATCATGGAAGACAAATGGAACCCCAAATGAGATATCCCCTCACACTTTCAGGATGGCTGTTATTAAAAAGACAAGAAATAACTGGTGTTGGCGAGGATGCGGAGAAAAGGGAGCACTTATGCAGTGCTGGTGAGATTTAAATTGGTGCAGCCCCTATAGAAAACAGTGTGGAAGTTCCCCAAAAAATTAGGAAAAAAAACCCCACATCATCCAGCAATTCCATCTGTGGGTATTTATCTGAAGATGAAAGCACTAATTTGAGAAGATCTATGCACACCTATGTTCACTGCAGCATTATTTACAATACACTGCAATACAATACAGTGTCAACATATGGAAGCAACGAATGGATAGGTAAAGAAAATGTGGTACATATAAATGGAATATTATTCAGCCATAAAAAAGAAAAATCCTGCCATGTGGGACAACACGGATGGACCTTCAGAGCATTACACTAAGTGGAATAGGTCAGACAGTGAAAGGCAAATGACATGTGATCTCAGCTATATGTGGAATCTGAAAAAAACAAACAAACTCATGTGCAGAGAACGGACTGGTAGGTGCCAACAGTGAGGTTGGGGAGGCAGGGGAAATGGGCAAAGGTTGTCGAAATGTACACACTTCCAGTTATAAAATAAATAAGCCCTGGGAATGTGATGTACAGCATGGTGACTACAGTTAATTATACTCTACTGCATATTTGGAAGCTGCCAAAAGATTAGATCTCAAGAGTTTTCATAATAAGAAAAACAATTTGTAACTGTGCGGTGCTGGATGTTCACTAGACCTGTCGTGGCGATCAACTCACAATGTGTACGAAGACCAACTCATTATGTTTTACGCACAAAACTAATACAATAAGTCAGTTATATTAAAAAAAAAAGAAAACAAATTCAAAGTCAATAAATGACGTTACTGGGGGTAAAAAAAGCCCATGAGCTTCATTTTAATCATTCCCCTAATCAAATTCAATGAAAGCTACTAAAATGTTAAATTAGACTAAAATATGTACCTCACCCCAGAATGTATAAACAGTCTTTCATCAACACAGTCCGCCCAAAGTGCTCAAGTTTCAACAGGGCAGTTCGCAGCGATGGCACGGGCACCTTGAATATATCTTAGATAGTCGGCAACTGAGGCCTGACTATAGAAAGAACCGGATTCTGATAAACTGAACGTTCCAGGAAGGCAAGTGCTATGACCGTCCGGCATTTTATTTTCAAACGCCTGAGAAAATTCTCTGATCAGGGGAGTTGGGAGAATTTTAAGAAAGAAATTCTGCTTGTCCTTTGCACCTTTAAAACTCAAAGTTTTGAGCTTCACTGTACTGTAAAGGTCAGGGATATAAGCTCGTTCTTGAGTTCCCTATTCACATTCTAATACACTTTATAAAAACAAAGGAATGTTGGCATCTGAAAAACATCACTGTATCAAATAAAGTTTAATCACAGGAATAAGAGGTAGTATGTCACTTTCTCAAAATATTTCAATAGATGCCAAGTGTGACGTGACACTGAGTTTGCACCCGTGTCCAAAAGTTTTCTCTGAGATTACTGAAATATAAAATTCTCATTACATTAATCTCACCCCATCTCCTCACCACTTTAAGGAAGCAACATGCATTGAGACTTCAATATCCACCCAAGGTATATCGCGTTCACTCATCTCTCCAGCAAAGCCAGAAGCTAAGTCCTGGGGAGTTTATAAGCATGCTCCCTGTTTGAATTGGGGATTTATAAGCTGCCTCCCTTGTGGAAGGCAGCATGTTTCTTTAGAGAGTCAGCCTGGAAACGTGAGTCTAAACAGAAACTCAACTCTGAATGATCATATGGTTGAAAGTATGACTTTCTTTTAACAGCACTGCTGTAGTTTTTCCTCCAAAGAAGGACCTGTTTGTTTTTTCATCCTGAAGTAAATGGGAGTATCCTGTTATCAGTTGAGAAAAGGTTTACCATTCTGGGTGTGTGCGGAGTGAGAGGGGACATCTGCAGCTTTGTCTGGCTTCCAGGCATTCTGAAATTTCCTTTGGAATACTAACGACTGTAAAGTAATATTGCTCTCCTTGTTTTCCTTTTCAGCTGCTCGGGCACAATCGGAGCACTGGCATCACCCTCCAAGGAAAGCCTGTCGGAGAACAAGGCTTCTTGTGGATGTCGGCTGGCTGGCCACCACTCCACCCATAAATCGTCTGGCTAGCACACAATTCTATGCCAAGCAGAGGCCTGCCGAGTGCGCCGTGATTCTAAAGAATGTATAGAAAAGTATTATTTTGCAGGTAAAGGTGCCTACCCCATTTACCTGACTTTTCTGGTAAGATACACAAATGAATCGCAAAGACGCTGTAAAACACGGATTTATGACGCTGGCTTAAGCGAGCATAGCGGAATATGAAATGACACGTGAACTGTAAAGTCAGCCGGTAAAGTTATGCAGCGGAAACAGGAATTAGGCAGCACAGATAAAGTAGCTGATGTGCTAGGGTAGTAGGCTTACGGGTGGTTCCCCCCACTCCCCCCAAATAGTACACAAAATGTTGTTGGAGGGGTTAGTTAGAAGAATATAATAAAAAACATTATCTAGAAAAATGAATGAGAGTGTTTGGGGTCAGCCACAGGAAATGGTGCCTGAGAAGAAGCTTCTTTTTCAGCTAATTTGTTTTAGATGGCCTGTGTTGTTAACACATTAAATCAAATTAATTAAGTTACAAATGAGAATTACAATTGTCACATAGGTCAGAAATCTGAAGATTGGAAGTCTGACACATTCTCTCCCTGCAGGCAGAATTAACAGGACGCCAATTGTGACCAGAGTGGTTCGGCAACACAGAATCTCCAAGGGGAATTACAGCTAAGTCCGTTTGAGGGCATCTGTCTACAGCAGCTCGACTTACTCCTGATGGGAGAAGGCACCGCTGTCCGAATGTGGCAGCGGAGTCACCCCACTCAGGGCATCACTAAACAAGAAGCAACGGACTAGCAATGACAGCCCCCCAAATGGCGATTTGGGGTTGCTTTACACAAAAAGTGCAGCATGTGAAAACATGCTGTAAGAATATTTTCTCTTCAAATTCAAAATTAAGTACCAGTATATGTTTCTTATTATCACTTTTTTCTGTCTATATCACACCTCCCTCTCTCTCTGTTTCTGCCACTTCTTGGATGTTTCTCCCC
>PVKM010027283.1:0-18868 GCA_004027735.1 Carollia perspicillata | reverse complement strand
GCCCTCCCTCCTGACCCTGCACTGTCTCTTCCTCCTTCCAAGAGGGCTCTTCTCTTCTAACTCTCTCTGTCCTACTCCCTTTTCCGGCTAACCCCATACTCAATCCTCCATGTCTCACCCTACAGGGCCTCAAGGAAGCATTCCTGACTCCCCAAAACTAAGGGCGCGCCCCTCCCCACAGTGGAGCACTGTAGTAGGCCCAAAGAGGCATTACTCTAATTGCCTGCTTCCTGTCGGGACTTTGTCGTTTTGGTTCACTCCAGTGTCCCCAGCTTTGGTGCCAGATACACCATAGCCACGCCAGACGTGTTCCTGGAATGAGAAAAATGAGTGAATAAATTGTGAACCAAATACCCTGGCTTTTCTACCACATCGAGGGCCACCCTTTGTAATTGAAATTTAAACCGATCAAATGAACTAAAGCGTTTGAAGTGCTTGAAACCGTAAGGCGGCTCTAAAAAGTCGCTCAGGTCCTTCTTCCTGGGACCTGGCCAGCGAGCTCCAGACACCCGGCCTGTGGCATTCCACCTTGGCGCTCTGGTGGGCGGGGCCTGCCAAACAGTGACCCCGCCTGGGGGCGGGGCTACTCCTGGGCTCAAGAAGGGGTGGGTCTTGTGGGCCGGGAAACTCCCCCTGTCCCAGTCCGAGGCGCGGCAGCGCGTCGTGGAGGCGCGGCTGCGGGGTCTCGGACCGCGGTTGGGTGGGCCCAAGTTACTGGCCGCGCCGCCATCTTGCTCGTGTCTGGACTCCTGGGGCGAAAGGGGCTACCACCAGGCCGGAAGCTGCAGTGCGGCGGCCGCTGCCTCCCCAGGTAGGTGAGTGCGGCCCGGTCGGAGTCTCCCCTCTCCTGAAAGGAAGGTCAGAGTTTCGGGCTCCAGAGCGCAGTGGAGAGGCCAGGCGGGGGCGGACCCAGGGGCCTTTTCGAAGCCGGGGCGCGGGCAGTCACACTCCACGCTGCGGTAACCGCGCAGGTCTTCAGAGGGATCCTCGGAGAGGCCGGCCGCCCCAGAGTGCACGGAGACTTCCTCCCAGGCACCGGGGCCGCGGTAGCCTTGGGTGCGGAGGGTTTGCACGGAACTGCGTCCTTGGGCCAGAGGCTCAGTCTGGTGTCTGGAGCGTGGGAGTCACCCTCAGCTTCTTGGTTTACCCGGAATAGCAACAAGCGGGGGTTGTACGCTGTCAGATACTTCTTAAAGGGCCTGTCACGGGTTAGCCCTGCTCTCTGCAGGTGGGAGTAATGAAAATTCCACAAGAGGATAAAATCTCTCAACTATGTCCGGAGCATTCCTCAGTTGCCTAGCAAATGACGACCTGTGCAGGCCTTTTGTATAACTTTTAAGTATAGCTATCTCCTTGAAGGTGGTGATGGTGGGGATTTTTTGAAACTGCAACTGTTGTTATTGGTCCTGGTAAGACAAGTAGAAGACAACGATTAAAAAAGAAGAAGAAGAATGTGAAAGGATGATTGGTCACCAAGTACGCTTCGTATTATAGATCACAGTCCAGTAGCCACGTGGGGTTGAAATGTGCTGTCAGGGTAAAATACACGTTCGATTTGCAAGACCTGCTATCAAAACAAAGTTAAAAAGAGCTCGATAATTTTTACATTGATTACATATTGAAAAGGATCATATTTTTTGACATGTTGGGTTAAATAAAAATGTTACATTTAATTTCAAATATTTTTATTTTTCATTGTGGCTACTGGAAAATTCATGTGGCTCACCCTGTATTTCTTTTGGGTAATGCTGTTACAGGTCTTCTGGTGAGGAACACAGAATCAACATGGCTTTTCCTTTCTTCTGACACCGTTGTGGGGAAGTGAGCACTTGCGAAACTTGAAGATAAGGATCTAAATAGAAGATGTAATGATTGCAGATTCTACCCCTTATACCCCCAGTTTTTCAATGTCTACAACGTTTAAAACATTAAATGCCAAGGATGTTTAAAGGGATCATAGTGAAGAACTCAGTTTGATTGCCACACTTGGCCAGATGGAGATAGGCTAGGTTCTGTCTCCATTTTGTAGTTTGCAGTATTAAGGGACTTGGTGTAGGGTCCAGCCAGTAAGTTGCTGGAGGTCTTTTGATTCCAGGTTCAGTTTTCTTTGTTCTCCATCATACTCCTGTTGAGCTATGTTCATGAGCCAGATTCCATGCATATTGTGTGCATTATAAAGAAATACATTTTTTTTGCCCTGGCTGGTGTAGCTCCGTGGATTGAGCATGGGCCTGTGAAGCAAAGGGTTGCCAGTTCGGTTCCCAGTCAGGGCACATGCCTGGGTTGCAGGCCAGGTCCCCAGTAAGGGACATGTGAGAGGCAACCACACATTGATGTTTCTCTCCCACTGTTTCTCCTTCCCTTCCCCTCTCTCTAAAAATAAATAAATAAAATATTTTTTTTAAAAAAAGAAATGCATTTTTTAAGAGGGTGCTTGTAGATGTACATCTCTGTTCAGGGCTAGCTACATGTACACAACCTGTATGGTCACACAAAGCCAGTCATTTAGAAGGGCTGGTAGTTGGTTTAATGCTCTGTTGTCACTGTAATTTTTTTAAAAGATTTCATTTATTTATTTTCAGGCAGAGGGGAAAGGAGAGAGAAAGGGAGAGAAACTTCTGTGGTTGGTTGCCTTTCATATGCCCCCATCTGGAGACCTAGCCTACAATCCAGGCATATGCCCTGACTGGAAATCGAACCAGCAACACTTTGTTCACAGGCCAGTACTCAATCCACTGAGCTACACGAGCCAGGAATTTTTGAACAAGGGGAACCGTATTTTCAGTTTGGGCTGGGCCCTGCAAATGATGTAGCTGATTTTTTTCTGTGTGCAGTAATCTAGAATGGGAGTGGGGAGGTGTTGGACTAAACCAGAATATCTGGTCTTCACAGCCATCTGCAGTGAGTCGGGTTGGCTAGTCTCTAACTCTCAAGTTCTTTGACTCTCTATGAGTTACTGTGATCAGATTTTGTGGATGATAATACAAGTATTTTACATGCGTAACATCGAAGAAATGTTGATGGTTCTCCATTAAATGTCATGTAAATCAAATAGTGTTTTAAATTATAGTAACACTTTCTATTTTTTAAGTTGGATTTTTCCATATGGCACTAAGTTTTCTTACCATGTATCATTCACGTAAAGAGTATCGTGGGATAGAAGCCTGGATAAAAAGTGTGCTTGGTTAAGCGTTCGTCTTTCAGTGAGATGGGAAGGTGGGTCATATATCTCAGGATACCTCCAATTTAGAGGTTTCCTCTGTAAGGGCAAGAGTACGAGCCATTACTTGAGAGTATCTGTTCCTTCTTTTTGTTGTCTTAGTTATTACTACATGAGGTGCCTCTCTTCCTTTTCATTCTTAAATTTTTAAATTCTCTCAAGATTAGACGTAACCTTAGTACTAGAATGCAGTCTTGTTTGGGCTGCCGTACCAAAATACCATTCACTGAGTGACTTAAAGAAAGAACAGAAGTAACTTTTTTTCATAGTTTAGGAGACTGGAAATCTGAGATCAGAGTACCAGTATGGTTCAGTTCTGGTAAGAGCTCTCTTCCTAGCTTGCAGATAGCTACTGTCTTCTTGCCATGTCTTCACATGGTGAGGAGAGAGTTTAGGTATCTTTTCCTCTTCTAAGGACACCAGTTAGATCAGAACTTCACCCTTATGACCTCATTTAACCTTAATTGCCTCTATGAAGGCTCTATCTCCAGTACAGTCACATGAGGGATTAGGTCTTCAGCATATGAGTATTGGGGGGACCAATTCAGTCCATAGCAACCAGGGACCTTATCTGTCCAGGTTTACTATTGTGTTCACAGCATTTAGAACAGTGTCTAGCCCGTAGATGATGCCCAATAAACATTTACAGAATAAATGAAAGACTGTGTTAGGGTGATCCTCTCTTAGGGTGGCTTACTGTGGGCTCTTGCCCTTCATTGGAACCAGTTATGACCATGGTCACTTTGCTCTTGGCTGGAGCCAGCCTCCATTAGGAAGAATAATGGGTGGAAGCATAAGGAGATTTCTAAAGCTTAGAGATAGCAGTGATAAGTATCACTGGGAAGATTTAACAAGTGCATTCAGTTAACGAATAATTATTAACGGCCCAGTACTCTACTGGGTACTAGAGGTACAAATGGAGAGCAAAAGTTTTCCTTCTCTTATGAAGCTTATAATCTAGTGGGAGAGACAGGCTGACTGGGAAGGGATAGAGGATAGTTGGTGTCAGGCTTAAGCAGGTGTTAATTTAGTCAAGAAGGAACTGAAGAATGCTCCAACCAAAGGAAATAGCCTTTGCAAAGGCGATGGAGAGGCAGTTTACATTCTAGAAGCCCAGTGTAGCTAGAATGCAGCTAGGAGAAGGAGAATTGTATGTCTTGAGGCTGGAGCAGGAGATAGAAGCCAAAGTATGTAGGGTTTTATAGGTTATATTGAAGATTTAGAACTTTGTACTAAGAGCAGTTAGAAACCAGCACAGGGTTTTAAGCAGGGGTTGGATATCCTGCTTAAGTTGGTATTTTTAGAAGATCACTGTGATATTATATAAAGATGAATTTCATAAAAGGCAGAGTAGAAAGATGAATCAGACAATTGCTGAACCAGCACCATAGGCCAGACGTGTTGTATACCTTAATTTCTTACGGAGTCAATTTGCAGAGCTATTGTACTAGGCAACCTGAATAGAGGATGGAGGACAGTAAATAATTGGGTTGATACAGGATTGAGAAGGCAAACCCAAAGTGGCACGGAAGTAAAGAAATTGAGGGTGCTGATAAGAATGTAATTGGAATGATTGATGTCGAGCTTCGTATCTATTAAGGAAGGGAATAAGCCAGCGTTAGAATTCTCAAAGGTTTTTTCCCAGTCATCTAAATTTGATGCATCTACTGAAATTTTAGACTGATATTTTCTAACTAAAACATTTACAAAATCAAAAAGTAAAGCAAGAGTGTTTGAGTTGAATTTATTTAGTATATCTTTGTTAGGAATCTGTGCCAGGCTCTTTATCTATAGAAATGAATGAACCATAGCTTCATCCTTTAAGAACTGAACACAGTTTGTACAGATACCAATTGGGGGGAAGATTGTAAGTCTCTTTGTTCATTTTTAATCCAGATAATAATTTGCTTTAACCAGATTTGGTTAGAAACAGACATTTACATTTTTGTAAGTAACTTTTTTATTAACGTATCATTTTTAACATAACTGCTTTTAGTTTGTGTTTAAGCTCCTAGGATATCTTTTCAAAAATTTCTTTTTGATACTTAAAGTTTATAGATTCAAAAACTGAAAGTGCCTCTAACGATTACTTGATTCAGTTTCCCAAAGTGCATGTATGTACCACTGGTCATAAACAGGATGATTTTGTAACCAGAAAAACACCGGTGTTTGGGCTTTCTGTCTGTCACTACCAAATCCAATATGCAATAACAGCCATTGAATCTTTTATGGGCACTTTATTCAGATGGCCGGGAATCTGAGAAGATGGCGGGTTCAAACCCTAACAAACCATCTTCCCTGCTCATTCCTGGCCTTATCTTTTATAAGGGCGGTGGGGGAGGACAAACGAGGTGCCATGAGGGCTTTGAGATTCTGAAGCTGCAACATTCCTGTCCTCCAACAATTAGCTGTTCCTAAGTGGGGGTTGGTCATCTGCTCCCCTGGAAGGCAAAAGGCCTGGATGCCTCCAACTTGTCCCCAGGCAGTTTTGTCCCCAGGCGGTAATCTCTAGCCAATGCTCTAGGAGGTCGGCTGTTTTTCTCAGGAGCCAGGATGGGCCTTATCTGTAGTTTCTGAAACAAAAGCTTTAACGTATGCATTACTTGTTAGACTTATAACTTTTTACCTTAAGCTATAATTTTCCAAGTCTTGAGTCCCCTATCAGTTTTAGGTAAAACACGGTCAAGCATTTTTAATAGTTATCTATTTATTTTAATGTATGTTAGAAAAAATATACTTAGCATATCATACCTATAATTCATGGACCTTATGAGGTTAAAATAAATTTTTAGATTTTAAAAATGAGTCAATTTAAATAAAAATATTAAATAACACACAGGTGGTACCTAAATGACTAAATTTTTAAAAACCCTAATCTAAACCAACTTTTATGCTGTATAGGTGAATAAACAAAAGAACCCCCAAACACAAAGGCCTTTATAAGGTGTATAGTTAATACACATGCCAGAGCTAGAAATGGAACTCAACTCTGCTCAAGGCATTTCATTGTTTCTTCTGTCTTAGGGCTGCTGCTTATTGTTGAAATCGGGGAGCAGGCCTCTATTTTACATTGCACTTTAAATATGCATTACAGTGGCTGCATATGGATGTTTACATTAAAATTAATTAAAATTTAAAATTTGTAGTGGTCGTATTTCCTGTACTCAGTGGCTCACATGTAGCTACTGGCTACCATATTGGACAGTACACATGGAGAACATTGCTATCATTGCAGAAAGTTCAGATGGCTAGTACTGATCTAAACTATGGCTTAGGAACATGATTCACGACTCCTTAAAATTTTACCCTCTTCAAATGGATGATGTCATTTGCTGACCACACTAAAGTTATTTTAACCCTAAGATTAAGCTGAAGGTACTAGTAACATGTAATTAAAATAATCGATCATGAGAAATAAAGCCAGAATGGAATTCTCAGGTTTTTAATGTTGCGGAAAAACAAACTCTTACATGATCTGGGGTGACGGAGTAAGCCTTTATTACACGCGTGGGCCCGGAGGAGACAGCTTCCAAATTCTGGGCACTGAGGAGGGGTCAGGTGGGCAGTTAAATACTTTTGCAACAAAGTGGGGAGGGGAGAGGTCTCGTGGTACAAGCAGGAATGTGGAAGCCAAGACAGAAGCAGAGGGCGAAAATTGCCGGGGGCCGGGACAAAGAGATAGTAAGAGATTAACTGAGTCCGAGACAGAGAGTCAGCTAGTGAACAGGTGGTCGTCTGGAGCCTGGGGGCCAGCAGGGAGTTATCAGGGGCTGATGCAGAGTGCCAGCTTCAATTTCTATCTACACTTTTAAATTTCTACTACATTACCAGCTCATCTTCTTGGAGGAAGTTCTTTTTCCCTTTTTGTCAATAAATATTTATCTTGAATTCATAGCAGACAGATAAAAAAATGTATATAGATTGAAAAACAGGGTAACTGTATAGACAGTTTCCTTACTTTCTGAATTGTTGATTCAACCTAGAATTATATCTTGTTAACACTTTAAACTTTTCATTTTTAAACAGATACTCAGTGAATGGACCTGACTGGACACTTTGAGCACATCAATAAACATGAGCGGTACCAAACCTGACATACTGTGGGCACCACACCAGGTTGATAGATTTGTTGTGTGTGACTCAGAACTGAGCCTTTATCATGTGGAATCTACTGTGAATTCAGAACTCAAAGCTGGATCTTTACGTTTATCTGAAGACTCTGCGGCTACGTTACTATCAATAAATTCAGATACACCCTATATGAAATGTGTTGCCTGGTATCTCAATTATGATCCTGAATGTCTCCTAGCAGTTGGACAAGCAAATGGTCGAGTTGTACTTACAAGTCTTGGCCAAGATCACAACTCAAAGTTCAAAGATTTGATAGGAAAAGAATTTGTTCCAAAACATGCACGACAATGCAATACTCTTGCATGGAATCCATTGGATAGTAACTGGCTTGCTGCTGGTCTAGATAAACATAGAGCTGATTTTTCAGTGCTGATTTGGGATATCTGCAGCAAATATACTCCTGATATAGTCCCCATGGAGAAAGTGAGACTTTCAGCAGGTGAAACTGAAACAACATTATTAGTAACTAAACCACTTTATGAATTAGGACAGAATGACGCTTGTCTCTCTCTTTGTTGGCTTCCACGGGACCAGAAACTTCTGCTTGCTGGTATGCATCGTAATCTAGCCATTTTTGATCTTCGGAATACAAGCCAAAAAATGTTTGTAAATACAAAAGCTGTTCAGGGGGTGACAGTAGACCCATATTTCCATGATCGTGTTGCTTCCTTCTATGAAGGTCAGGTTGCAATATGGGATCTTAGGAAGTTTGAGAAGCCAGTTTTGACTTTAACTGAGCAACCAAAACCCTTAACAAAAGTAGCATGGTGTCCAACTAGGACTGGGTTGCTCGCCACTTTAACAAGGGATAGTAATATTATTAGATTATATGATATGCAGCACACACCCACTCCCATTGGTGATGAAACTGAGCCCACAATCATTGAAAGAAGTGTTCAACCTTGTGACAATTACATTGCTTCCTTTGCTTGGCATCCTACAAGCCAAAATCGAATGATAGTTGTAACTCCCAACCGAACAATGTCTGATTTCACTGTTTTTGAAAGGATATCTCTTGCCTGGAGCCCAATTACATCTTTAATGTGGGCTTGTGGTCGTCATTTGTATGAATGTGCAGAAGAAGAAAATGATAATTCCTTAGAAAAAGATATAGCAACGAAGATGCGCCTCCGGGCTTTATCAAGGTACGGACTTGATACAGAACAGGTATGGAGAAACCATATTTTAGCTGGAAACGAAGATCCACAGCTCAAGTCATTGTGGTATACTCTGCACTATATCCTTTGCGTTGTGAATTTTTAGATGAATCAGGTAGAAATATTCTTGAAGTTTGCTTAAAGGTCAGCCTATAAATAATGTTGAATGTTTTATATGCAAATACAAGTTACATAAAACATTACAAAGTAAAAGTATTTAAAACTGTTGAACTTGAAATACTGCTTTGCAGATTGTGTGGGAGGAAGAAAGTATAGCTCTACAATAGAGTAGAAGCACTTTGCACTGACACCTAATTATGAATTGGCTCCTAATCAAAATAAATGTAGCTTTGAAATATTTTATTGTGTATCATTACTAGTATTTCCTATGCATTTAAATACTCATGAAGCAGTATACAGAAGATATGGACCAGAAATCTCCAGGCAACAAAGGATCATTGGTTTATGCAGGAATTAAATCAATTGTAAAATCATCTTTGGGTAAGAAAATTCCAATTTCTGCAATATATTTATAATTTTTGTGCTTTTATATTTTCCCATTATGTATTTCAGGATAGTATACATAAATATTCTTTTGGGGGGTAGTATGTTAGTGAACGTTTAGTTGAATGCATAATTGTCTTTATATCTGAAGTATTTTTTGGAGGCCGTCTTGGTTCTATAAAGTGGTACTGACTTTCTATTCACTCATTTCTTTGATGGTTTGGGTTCCTTTTTTGAAGACCCACTTTGAGAGGTATCACGTTAGATGATTTTTAGGATCCTGGTTGTTAGTTCAAATTTTATAGTATTTAGTTTTTATAAAAACCGAGTAAAAAGATTTCTAATTGAAGAAGACCCCTTTTTATTTTGCTGCCTACTTTATTTAGCTATCTAACGGCAAGGTCTGTATATAATTGTGATACCATGTATGGCCTTACCTAAAGGACCCTTACCTGAAAGAGTCCTTGATGACTGAGTGAATGTGTGAATTATTGTAGGATTGAACTTGATAAACCATTTAAAACTAAAGTAAGATGACAGAAGAACCAAATTTATTACTTTTTCACTGACTTCTTTAAAGTTGTTTTTATTGTACTTAAATAATGGCTTATATTATAATCATTTCTCCAACCTAGGATTTGATGTCTAGCTTTTGATAGGAATCAAATTCAGGCCTAATGCAAGCTGCTAGAAAAGTTGTTCATGTTATTTAGTCAAAAAGTGGTAGTAGAAGTAATAGCTACAACATGTTTTTTAAACTCAATTTTCATAAATACTATACAAATAATGTAAAGTAAAATGCTATTCTTTAATAATAGTAGGTTAAGCATTTTAATTAAACTTATAATTTTTTAAAGGACTTTCAGATTACTTTAGTTCACATCGATGAAGATGCAATGGATATTTTTCAGACCTATTTCATTTTGGGGTTCTCATTAACTCCATCAAAAAAGTATCTTTTGTTATAAATAATAAAATGAATGAGTTCAATTAGAAACTTCTGTTTTTTATTAGTATAAGTAGAAAGGCAGATACACTTTATAACCCCTATCAGTGAACCTGAATACCGTGGTTCATGACTTTAGAACCACTGCTGCAAAGAATTAAACACCAAGTTTATAGAATTTTTAGCATTTTGTTTAAATCCTAGGTCAGGCCACATTGCATTCTCAGTCACTCTGAGGTTTATTGTCAGTTTTGTAGTATTTTGATATGTTTTAGGGAAAAGCCAACAAACTATATCTGTGGAAAAGCAAGGGGAAAGGTAGAATATCTGTGTTTTTGTTGCAGTAGAGACAAACTAGGTATCTTGACTTAAGTCAAGAGCAATCTTCACCCAGAGTAAAAAAACCACTGTTAGAAAGAGTTCCTCGTTGCTAGACTTTCAGCTTTTTGTTTGGTTTGATTTATGTGTTTTTG
This sequence comes from Carollia perspicillata, assembly GCA_004027735.1. Lineage (NCBI taxonomy): Eukaryota > Metazoa > Chordata > Mammalia > Chiroptera > Phyllostomidae > Carollia > Carollia perspicillata. The sequence continues at coordinate 8,437 of PVKM010027283.1, read as the reverse complement.
TTCCTACAACGTGAAAATAATAGATAGAGAAATGGCTGCCAAAGATGGCATTGCTAGGTTTCAATCTTTTATCTGGTTATACTCGTTGCTCTAATGGTATCTCTAACAATTTAACACATAATAAGTCAATACATCGAGCCATTATGACCATTGTAATCTAATCAGGTTTATTAGAACACACAGCTACATTTTAACTTTGGTGACAAATAATATGTATTTAGTGCTTACTATGAATTAGACGTCATGCTAATTGCTTTCTCCATGTTATTTTATTCTTACTACTATAAAATGAGGTACATTTATTTACTCATTGAGCCAATTATTTATTACTTGTTCACTGTATGCTAAGAATTGTCCAAGGAACTGGATACATAACTATCAACAAAATATTCGTCACGGATACACTGACCAAGATAGCTGTCATTTCTGCTCTTGGGAGTTGACATTCTAGTTCAGAATTTGGACAGCTAAACAGCTGGTTATAACAAGAGGAAGAACAGACAGTTTTACATAGAATTCCTGACCTGATTGTAGGGATTGAGAAGGTTTCCTGGAGGAGGAAAAGGCAAAGACAGGGTGCGGACAGGGAGCAGCATACGCATGAGCCCTGAGGAGAAGGAGCACAGCATATTCAGTATTGCTGGAACGGAGCGCGGGAGAGAAAGTGAAGAAAGGACGGAGACTAGAAGGGTAAGCCGTGGGTAACTCAGGACTTAGAGGTCATGGTAAGAATTTAGGGAGATTTATCCTGTGTCAAGGGGAAACCAAAGAAAGATTTTTAAAGATTAGCAACAATGAGATTTTTGTTTTAGAACTGTCACTGTGCGGAATGAATTGAAGATTATCAAGTAGGGACCTTAGATAGAAGCCACAGTAATCAGGCAAGATATGATAGTGTTCCTTTTCCTTACCAAGGTTAGTGGCCGAGGAACTAGAGAAACGTGGGTAAATTAGATTGGGACATGATTTAATGATTAGTTGGATAAAGGGGATGGAGAAGGAAAATGAAAAGATAGCACACATATTAGGAATTTAGCTTAGGAAACTGGGTTAATAGTGGTATAAGTCAATTAGACAAGAATAACATAGGAAGAGCGTGTTTGAGAAGAGTAAGAATTTTCTTTCGGATTAAGTTGAATTTGAGATAGCTAGTTGGAGATGTCCACTGGGCAAGCAGTTCAGAGTAGATTGAAGAAGTGAAGTCGTCCACTTTACATGATTCAACAAAGTTGAAATGTGAAGGAGGGTAAAAATACATTCAATAGTAGTAGTAGGTGAGTTTAGGGTCAGGGGAGGACTTGTGTATGGTTTTGTTTTTTATTTGCATATGGGATTAATTTAAGCATGATTAAATGCTGATGCATAAAAGCCCATAGAAAGAGGTTGAAAATGCAGGGAAAAGGAGATGAAGAGCTAAAGTCCTAAGAATGGGAGGGAGAGTGGTCCAGAGCTTTAGATAGGAGGGTGTACACCACTTCCATATTAGCCAGAGGGAAAGGGGAAAGGCACTCACTTTGTTTAAGGTTCCATGACCAGAGCCGAGGGGTTTTCCACCTGATGACGCATATTTTTTCTACGTAGTAGGTTTACTTGTTGAGAAAGAACAGAGAGGTTTTCTAGAGAAGATGCAAAGAGGGGAGAGAGTTGTCTTAAGAAACATGGAAAGATTGTGGGGAAATGTTTTACCAAAGGAAAGAATAAAGGACAGTGGTGCAGGAGAAGGAAGGGTACACTGGCAAGAGAATGACTCGTTTGTTGATCCTTGGGATCTGGCTTGGATAGGGAGGAAAATGAAAGAAGACTGGCAGGTAAAAATATGAGTGGTCAGGAGAGTGTGAGGTCGAAGGATATGGAACTGAGATTTCTGGAAGGCTTTGAGGTCATGGTTAGGAAGGGGCTCTTTTGGAGGAGGAGCAGTTTAGAGTGTGTGCATGAAAACAGAGGGTAAAGGAGATGTTGACCATTGGAGATAAGGAGCAAAGAGACGACTTTGTTGGACAGACTAAGTGTTGAAATCAACCAGTGTGAGGAGAATGCATGCTCTGAGGAAATGCCTTACACAGTCTTGAATAGTGGTTTTCACAGTGTTGTCAATAGGTATAATTTCTTCCTTTTAAGATAGCAGAAAATTGTGTAATAGATTTTCATCAGCTTCCCATCCAGCATGAGAAAAATATTTTTCATGCTTAAAGGGTACACTGTGGTCTAGAGAACTTACCTATTCAGAATTACTTGAAGGGGCAAACAGGCTGGGATTTAGTGTTTTTACCAACAAAACATTCTTTATAAACACTGGATAATTTTACAGCTTTCTTTTTATATAGATATAAAAATGCAACAAATTAATATTTACAAATAGCAAAGTGTCTTATTGCATGGTATAGTATCTGAAACGAATTTTTTAATTTTTTTTATTTATTTTTTTAACAGATCAGTTATTTAATTAGGTTTTCCAAAAGAAAATTTAGAACTTCATTTTGTGAGGATAAAGACCATTTGTGAGAGGAAACACAGAGCAGAGGTAGCCCGGGAGCTGGGGAACAGCTTTGATTTTTGGCAGAATTTGCGAGCCCACAGCTTTCTGATCAGCCTTGCATTGCTTTGTGATCTTGTATTTCTCTTTCTCCGTGTTGAAGATTTTCCCCCTCCTGGTGTACGGGCTTGAGCAGCTGCTTCTTGAAGTAAGGGTTGGTGAGGTGCTTGGGGATTTTCACACCACTGATACCAATTTTGGTGGAGGTGGCGATGGCAAATATTTGCTGTGTTCTGCGCAGAGAAACTCAATTAAAGGCAACAGAACAGGTCCAGTCACAAGCAGCAAGCCACTGCTCAGTGGCTTCAGGAAAACCACCTTCTTGCCTCTGTAGCCCCAGTGTAGCCCCAGCCCCAGTGGGAATGATCAGGATGGTCCTGGGAGTGATGCTGGCCTGCAGTTTTATCACGTGCTAACTGAAGGGTTTCTTGCCATGGCCCAACAGCTTTCTAGGCACGTCTTCAGTAGGATAGTATCTGGCATTTTGTGAAGTTTAACCACTTGGGTACCACTATTCTTGTTGCTACCAACTGGTTTAGTGACAGTAGCCATAACTTTCTCTTTTTCTTTTCAATCCTGGATTTAGCTGTGGAATATTTCCTCTTGGACATGGCTTTTTGGGAATACCTAGCTGACTGGGAATACCTGCCAATTCTTCTGACTAGGACAGGGTTTCGGCTACAGTGTGGCTTCCCCTTCTTAGGCAGCTTGGCCTTGAGGTTACCCTTCTTAACCTTGCCACCGGCATCAGCTTTCTTAGCTTGGGGTTTCTTCTCCTTAGTATCTGGCTTCTCAGTTTTTTTCACACGCCATCTTGCAAGATGGGAAAAAGCTTTTTTAATGTTTTTTAATAAGTGAATTTGTTTCTCTTGCAACCATCGATAAAGTGTTGATTCTATTATTCATATCAAATTTAGGGGGTACAATTTTGTCATTTAGTATTTTATAACATACATAAATATATTTTAGTTTTTTTCAGAACTATGTTAAAATCATATATTTAAAATTCAATTTTTAGATGTTCACATCCCAATTAATTTCATTAAGTAACAAAATAGTTTATATTTGTTAACTGGATATAAAAAAAATCCATACATGTTTCGAAATCATAATATGACTATGTACTTAAAAACCCACAATAATATCACATTGCTTATTTGATGACCCTAGTTACCTATAGCATAGTTACCGGAGTAAGAATGTCTTTGAGCAGCCTAATATGTGACACAATTTTCCACCTCCTAACGATGAACTCTTTGGATTGATGTGTATTGCTCTCTATTTTATTTCATGACAAAATTTCTGTAAAGTGAAAACTTTTAAGAAACTGGAATGTTATTAAACTGTGAAGAGCCTTTTAAAAAATAATGGCTGCTTTTTGTCCATCTGTTTAAAATTGTTATTTTTATCATTAATTAAATAATATCAGCATTGAATCCAAAATTTATAGGGGAGATATGAAAATAAATACCTTACTACATCTGCAGCTTGTTGTACCTGAAATTTAATAACTATGCTCTATCTAAATGATTTAAATTTGGAAAAGTAATTTATTCAGAAAAGTAATGTTTTGTTTAATTTTAACAGGTTTTTTTTTAACTTTGACTTATAATTACTCAGAGTTTTCTCAGAGTTCTTAAAATTTCACTTTCAGAAACTAAAGGTGATTTTTTGTCTCAACTGACTTCCATCATAGTTACTAATAGAGCAGAATGCTTTTTCATTTTGTTGGGCAGAGGGCTCTCTTAAAGGAAGATAACCTCTTTTCAGAAGTCTTCTCCTAGCTCCTTGACCTGAATTGGCAACAGCTTCCAATAGTAAGGTTAACAATGAGTTATTTCAAGTGTATTAATTAACTTTTTTAAATTTCAAATTTTACAAATAACCCATCTTGAAACTTTTTCAAGTTTGAGGGTAAAACTTTCTGGAACATTGAAGAATTTGAGTTACAGTTAATAGAGTCCTTGAATTTTCTTTTTATTTAACTTTTACTTGACAACAAGTATAATTCTAAGTGAAATTATCCTGCCATTAGGATCAACTAACTGCCTTGGTTGCAATCTAAATAATGCCACCAAGAATTTATTTAGATTTCTTCCAAAAAGAGAATGACAATATAAAGTCTCCTGATTTAAGGGTAGGGGAAGACTTCAAATCATTCCTATTGTATTTTAGCTTTAGTACTTACCTTACACTTTCAAAGTATTTTGATGTTTATGATCTCATTTTTCCATATCTGTGTGTGTATATGTATACACTTAGAGAGACAGGAAGTGGAGGAGGAGGGGGAGAGAGTGAACATGTGTTGAATCTCAAGTCCCAGCAATACATTTCAAATAAAACAGACGAGATGCCTGCCCCTTTGGAGCTCATGTTAGAGTATGAGAAGAGATAAGACTAAAACGTGAATGTTTTTTAAAAGGGGAGCATATGTTAGTGCTAAAGGAAAGAGAGGAAACACTTGTAAGTTAGATAATAGCTGGGGGCACCCTTTAGATTAGTTGGCCAAGGAGACTTCTTTGAAGCAGTGACTCAGCTTAGACTGTCAGGCTGTGACTGTTATTCCAGTAGGTCTTTTTGATACTTCAAGACACCGTTTTACTTACCAATATGTAAAATGTTTTGTTTGGCATATTTTACATTCTGTCATCAAATTGTGGCTGAGAACTCGAACATTCAAAATCTGATGTTGAAATATTTAACTGTAAAACTGACTTATTTTCCAAATATACTTCAGAAAATAATACACGATAAAGCAATTAATATAAAAATGTTTCTTGTTTTAGGAATGATGGAAAGCAGCAGACATAATTGGAGTGGACTAGATAAGCAAAGTGATATACAGAATTTAAATGAAGAGAGAATCTTAGCTTTGCAGCTTTGTGGGTGGATAAAGAAAGGAACAGATGTAGATGTGGGGCCATTTTTGAACTCCCTGGTGCAAGAAGGGGAATGGGAGAGAGCTGCTGCTGTGGCATTGTTCAACTCGGATATTCGACGAGCAATCCAAATCCTGAATGAAGGGGCATCTTCAGAACAAGGTACTGGGTTTATATTCTAAGAGACTTGCAATTCATAGGTTCCCTTAAAAAAAAGATGCTGATAATTTTCAAAAATCTGATTGGTTAATAATTTTATGTAAATTTTTTGAAAGAGAAATTAGCACAGTACTCTCTCTGTAAATGGTAGCCCATCCTCTTGTTTATGCCTTGATTTAAGTCTGTAGAAAGGAAAATATGGCCCTGTGACACAGTTGGCCCTGTGACACAGTGTGACACAGTTGGTTGGAATGTTGTCCCATACCAAAAGGTTGCGGTTCAATTTCCAGTTGGGGCACATGCCTGGGTAGCAGGTTCAGTTCCTGGTTCAGACCCATACAATCCCTGCTCTGGACGAGTGTGGGAGGCAACCAGTCAATGTTTCTCTCTTGCATCAGTGTTTCTGTTTTTCCCTTCCTGTCTCTGAAAAGCAATGAAAAAATGTCCTTGGGTGGGGACAAAAAAAATTTTTTTTTAAGAAAGAGAATGTGTCTTAGCTGTCATTTAAGGAATGCTCAAATGTGTCCATTTTCAAAGCTTTTTTCTTTTAAAGATAGTTCACACACATTTTTAAAATATTTTCTTGGAGATTAGGACTACTTTAGTTTGCAGGCATTTTTATGGTGAACATTTGAATGTATTTCATTTTATGATTTATTTTTTGAATAGTTATTGGTTGACTTTTAGAAAGCTTTGCACAATAGTTCTAGTTAGGATAATATAAATTCTTAGAAAAAGGACATTTTAATTTGCTAATGTAATTCTATTTGAGTCTACTGAGTTAAGCATAGTTTCCATTAATATTTTTTAGAAAGGAAGAAAAAGTGAAATGTGATAGTTTTTGCTCTAACATTTTGCAAGAGAATAGTCATAAACATAAATCTTCATCCAGAAATTCAGCTTTTTCTTATCAGGAATGTATTAACTTGAAAATACCTAAATGTGTATAGCTAGTGAATTTTAATACACTTAGCACATTATTTCTGAATTCTCAGAATACTGTATTTTTAGGACCATAAGATGCACCCATGCTTTAGAGGAAGAAAATAGGAAAAAAATTTTTGAAGCAAAAAATGCGATAATATATTTAATAACATAAATAACATACTATTTCACTAATGTAAGTGTAAACTACATTTACTAACCAGGTAAGCTACATTCAGACGATAAGATGCACCCCCATTTTCCTCCCCAGTGTGTGTGGGGGGTGCGTCTTATACTCCAAAAATATGGTACTTAATTCCTATTTTCTGGTCCATTTAGAAATCATTACAGTTTTGTTGTACAATAGAAGAAAATATAAAATTAACTGTAATATATTTACTTGCAGTGTAAAGGTTGAAAAAGCTAGTGTTCTATCCAGATTGGCCTCTTTTTCTCTTCACTTTTGTTACAGTATAAGTCTTCCCCATGTGAGATTGCAATCAAAGACATGGTGATGGGAAAAAGAATTGAATTTAAAACCATTTCTAATTATAATTTTGCTGCAACCTGAGAGCATGATACTTTCGTGTCATGTGTACCTGGAATATTTGGTGTTAGATTTGAGCACTCAACTAACAATAGGGGAAAGTATCCTTCTAATGATTCTAATAATTTGCTTAAGAACTGAAGGAAAGATTTCTCTGAATCCAATATTCCTTTCCATTTGGAAATAAATTGTTCTAAGCAGGATTCAAAGAAGATACTCCTTTTTTTGGTATTAATTAAATACTTTAATAGTAGGCAGAGAATCAAGCACAAAGTAACTAGGGAACGTGTTTATAGAAATGAACAAGGCTATAAGGATGTAAGGTGGGAAAGGGAAAAAAACTGTTTTATTTGGAAAAGAAAGAAAATGTTTAGCATTAGGAAACAATAAGATAGCTGCCATAATAAATGTAGAAAATACTTAAGAGTCAAGGTTAAAGGTTAATATAATACAGTTTTCTCTTTGGAAGCTAAACTTGTTAGAAGGCAAGGCAGACTTAGGCCTGACATCTTGGTTAGCAGCTTATCCATAGCCACGTAAACTTCTAGGCATAAATGTTTAAAAGACTATTAGTAACAAATACTTTGTGGTGTGTCTAAATATAATTCAGTGGTAGTACTGATAGTTAATTTTGTCCCAGAAAAATGAAGTGTAATACTCTAATAAGGATGCTAAAATAGTGGTTTTAATACCTGTAGTTAAAGCATATACATAAATATGTGCATTATATATTTAGGAATAGGAAAATAAAATGATTTTGAAAATTGCACTCCCAAGATACAGTATATGTACTATCAGTGCTTTAAAACATCTCAACTAATGTAAATGAACTTGATGGTAAAGTTGGCAATGATTCTGGTAGGATGGCTTCACTTTTCTTCAGTTAGTTCCTGAGTAGTAACATACTGTAGGGGAACCTGCCTGCAATGAGGACTTGAAAATTAAGAGGTACTTGTCCTGCACAGAGTTTGTGATATAGGCAAAAGTTTTATAAGAAGAAAATTTTTGCTTGTTGGTCTTCCTCAAGTTTTCTAATCTGTATCAAAACCCTTATTCTAGCAGGCTTATTTTTCTGGGGTAAAATCCACCCTCTGGTCTTTATTTGTTCATAGTTTAAGAACTGGGAAGAAGGAGATACTAAGCTTTGGGTCACTTTGATCTAGCTGGCTGTCTTTAACGTGCAGGCGATCTGAATCTCAATGTGGTAGCAATGGCCCTGTCAGGTTACACTGATGAGAAGAACTCCCTTTGGAGAGAGATGTGCAGCACTCTGCGGCTACAGTTAAACAACCCCTATCTGTGCGTCATGTTTGCATTTCTGACGAGTGAGGGAGGATCTTACGACGGAGTATTGGTAAGCTGATTTCTGTCTCCCAAGGCTCTCTTTTTAAGGTC
>PVKM010027282.1:0-18866 GCA_004027735.1 Carollia perspicillata | reverse complement strand
TATCCCCCCTCTCTCTTTCTCTGTCTCCTTCTTCCCCTCTTCTTCCTTCTCTTTCTCCTCCTTTTTTTATCTATCTTCCTGAATCATTCACTTCCAGGTCAGTTAGTATTTCCAAAAGGTATTTCTTTCATATAGGACTTCTTCATCTTTTTTGTCTAAATTTCAATTCTCTTTCCTACATTAATTTTCCTGGTTAGCATGTATAAGTATCTAACATTCTGCATATTTTACTTTTTCATCTTGTTTATTGTTTTTTCTCCCTCATAGATTTTAGGACACATGAGATCATCGATATTTGATAATATGTTTTATTTTTGTAGGAACATAATTAGTATTTGTTAAATAACCAAATAAAATGAGAAACTATTAACTGTAAGAGGTAGTATACCAGAAACAAAAACATCAAAACAAAGATATCTGATTTATACCTTATTTGTAATTTTTAACAATAATAAAAAGATTTTAGTTCATATAAATGATCAGAACTAATATTTAGGTAATTTAACTAATATTTTGGATTAAGCTTTTAATGTCATTCTATTTAGATTCTGGTATTTATTTATAATAATTGACTTCTTTTTGACAAATGATTTTATATTTTTCTAAAATCATTAACTCTGTGTTAGAACACACCGTATTTTATGATAAGGAACTGAAATAACCCCAATGACGATTTAAAAATAGTCCTGACCAGTGTGATTTAGTTGGCCGGGCATCACACTACAAAACAAAATGTCGCCAGCACACCTCAGGGCACACGCCTGGCTAGTGGGATGGGTCTCCAGGCAGGGCCTGTATGAGAGGCAAGTGGTCCACGTCTGTCTCTCACACTGATGTTTCTCTCCCTCTTTTTCTCTCTCCCTTCCCCTCTCTCTAAAAATAAATAAAAAATATTTTTAAAAGGTTAAAAAATGTATATTGTCACTTTCTTGAACTGCTGAAATTAAGCAAAAGATTCAATAATATTAGAAAACATATATTTATTTCTCTTTAAAATAACAAGAAAAAGAAGATGTGATATATATTCATATACATGATTTTACATAAACTATGCCTTAAAATTGAACTGAAAAACATCTTTCTTTTAAAAAATTTAAGGGAAAAATACTTCCATGGACCTACTAGATGCTCAGTATGTTTTCATTTTAGCTCACAGTTTCTTATATATTTAGCAACTTCCTTTGGTGTTAATTGAGGCCCATTTGTAAGAACTGTACCTGAATTGTTTTATCTAATAATATCTTATATCAAAATATTATATTAGCACTGCTTTCTTACTGTATAACTAATTCTAAAAAAGAAGCACTGTTATATAACCGGGAGAAATCTCTGAATGCTAATATATCTTGATTTTAGTTTGGGTTCTTTCATTAACTAGTTATGAAATTTTGAAGAAATCTATTAACCTTTTCTGGCTTCTTTTCACTTATTTGTTTAAAAGTAGGAAATTAAAGCAGATGTCTTTATTTATTTTAGAAAGGATAAGACTATGACTTGTCTAAAGAAAACTACAGAAGATCCTTGAATAACTTTGTTTTATTCAGTGTTGTTTTATTATAACACTGATAATAGAAAAAATTGATTTCCAGACATAGGTAGCTCTACTATCTATGCAGAGTTTGATGGTTTCCCCATATCTGTATTTTTTTTCTGTGGATTCGGGTTTTCTCCCACATCCCAAAGATGTGCATGTTAGGGTGACTTGGCATGTTTAAATGTCCCAGTCTGAGTGAGTGTGTGTCTGGGATCGGGGGGCGGGGGGCGGTAGTATGCCCTGAGCTGCTGAGAGAGGCTCTGGCCACAGGTGACCCTTAAACAGAATAAGCAAGGGGAAAAATAATTATTTTACTTGTTTTTATTCTTCTTAAATGCATATATGACTCACATTTCTTTCAATATTTACTACAACAAGTGTTTTGGATATTTATTTAGAAGTTTGATGATATTTTTGTGACCAGAAATATGCTTTAGGAATTTAACTGTTGTTTATATCAATTAGCCTATGGTAAAAGTGGTTTATTTTTCTATTGACAATGTTAAGTGTGGACTTACTGTACAATTATCTGAAGAAAGTATTTATTTTATAGATTGAATTCAGTTATTATAGAGGTAGTCACCCTTAAAATTCTTTATTAATTGGTTAATTTTTCATGGAACAAATTATGATGGAGGCTTGAGTGTCTATAGTTAGAAGGTATTCTGTTAGGCCTTCAGGAACAACAATGAAAGAAATAAAAATGGTCACTGCTTGGAATCTTTCAGTTTTTCATGAACATGCAATTTATTTTTCTAAAACAAAAAAAAAACACAAGGAAGTGAAAGAGAGAGAAAGGAAGGAAGGAAGGAAGGAAGGAAGGAAGGAAGGAAGGAAGGAAGGAAGGAAGGAAGGAAGGAAGGGAGAGAGAGAGAGAAGGAGGGAGGGAGGGAAAAAGATATGGGGAAAGGAGGGAAGTGACGGGGGAACTTAAAAGTTGGAAAATTTTAGTTTCAGGTAATAGTTAAGAAGCCTAGTGGTTAATGCATGTGAAAAGCGGTTTTTCCAGGAATTGCAGATACGACCCGCCCTGACTCCATGAGACCACCAGTGCTCCAGAAGGCACCATACGCTATAAGGTGGTGTAGGAGCCATTGTGTTCCAGGGAGAGACAGCCCACCACCTGGACACAAATCAAGGACATCTCCCAGGACACAAGAAACAGAACACAGATAAAAAATATATATATATCTTTCAGCAGATGAAAGGATGTTAAGGAAATTGACAGACTGCAGCTTTTATCTGATTAACCTGTTTCCTGAATCCTGAATCCCTTATTATACTTTTTCCCTTTGAATTCTAAATCCCTTACCTATACTTTTCCCCCTTTATAAAAATGGCTGGCTGGAAAAGGAATGTAAGATGGTCTGTTAGGGTACATCACCATCTGTCTTCTCAGATTGCTGGCCATCTGAATAAAGCACCCATAAAGATTCAATCCCTGTTTCTGCTTATTGGTTCTGGTAGTGACAGGCAGCATGAATACTGGCTTTTACAGTTTCAGAAGGAAGGGAAAGAAATGAAGGAAGGAAAAAAGAAAAGAGTCTTTATTACCTCTTATTTTGTTACTGTTGGAGTATTCTTAAAGAAGAAAAGGAATTGTTCAGTATTAAAAAGATGAGGACTTGAATTCGTGCAGAAATTAAACAATACATTCAGGGTAACATGTTCTTTGGGCCACCTACATCTGACTTCTGTTTCTGATGTTTCCTTAATGATTTTATAATAAACTTTTTAATATTGAATAATTGTTGACTTCTAGAAGAATTGTTGACTTCTAGAAATATTGACTTCTAGAAGACGGTATAAAGGGCTCCCATATACTTCACATTTAGTTTCCCCATGATTAACATTTATATTTGAATGAATTGCCACAATTTTATTTCCCACAATTAAAGAACCAGGCTGATACTTGATAGTCAATAAAGCACATACTATATGTCACATTTTCTTAGTTGTAACTTAACCTCCTTTTTTATCCCATCAAGGATACAACAGTACATTTAGGCTTCACGTCTATTTCAGGTGTTATCTGTTTAAGCAAATTCTTTGTTCTGAAGAGTAGGCCTTTGTTACAGCGAGGGCTCGGGGTATTTCACGATGATTGCTCTTACCCTCCTGTTGGCAGAGTCCCGCGTGTGAAAACCAAGTGGAGCTCTTGGAAGGAAAACTCGCAAAAGTGTGCCGCCTCCCAGACAGCAGCTGCAGGAGTTTCTCACTCTCACACTGTCTAGACTCAGCCTCTTGCATTTAAGAGCACTAACATCAAGTATTTCTACCAGGCGGTGGCTTCAGCAGTTTCTAATCCAGGTGGGCAGAGCTCAGCTGTGACTCTAAAGATTTGCCTGTCTCTCCAGATTTCAAGCTTTCAGTTTCCTCTACAGCCTCAGTTTTCTTATAGGTCAAGGAAAAATAATTGATTTTTCCATTTGTGAGAATGGAAATAGCGACCTCCCAAATCTTAACGTGATACAGCTGAAACCAGAAGACTCTTTGATTTTATGCAGCGTCAAGGCTAAATGTGTATTGTGGATTTTTATAGTTTTTCAAGAGACATCCTAGGGGTGATGGTTAAAAGAGAACTTAAACTTCAGCTTGATTCTTAGAACAACATGTAACTTTTCAAAAATCTATTTTGCTGTTTATAGCAGAGTTACAGTTTCTTAAAAGACTTCTACTAAAGGGAATCACTCTTAATAACTATCAATAAAAAGTCATATCTAGATTTGCGATATATTTACCTAATAAGCAGAGAGAAGAGGGATGCTCTAGTTTTTGTGAAAAAAATAAATAAAATATATTTTATCCTTCTGTGTGGGAAATGGAAGACAGGAATGCCTTTTTCTCCTATTGCAAATATTTCTTTTGTTGAGAAAATGTTTATGAACTATTTTTTTTTATTTTAATTATAATTTACATACAGTATTATATTAATTTCAGGTGTACAACATAGTGATTGCACCTTTATATAACTTACAAAGTGATCGCCCTGATAAGTCTAGTACGTATCTGACATGTACATATTTATTACAGTATAATTGACTATATTTCCTCTGCTATAATTTACGTCCTTGTGTTCATGAATTTTGCTGAAAGTGCACAAACTTATGATCCTGAAACCTTCAATTACTGATTTCATGTGTGATTTTGGGTGAGAATGATGTGTCATCTTTATCCTTCGTAAAGTATGGATGATAGTTTTGTGCAGTTAGATTAGAAAATGTATATGAAGCTTCAGAATCAGTATGCACAGTTAATACTCCATGATCATCAGTTTCTTCCCTTTAAAAAAAAATCAGTCAGCTACCCTTTCCCAACCTAATTTACATTTTTCTGAAGGGACATGAGTTCTTAAATTCTCACTGGACATCTGGTTGGTTTTGTAAAGGAGACACAGCCTGCCAATAGGGAAATAATATTATTTTAAGTTATTTACATAGTCGGAAAATTATTCTACTTACTTAGTACACATTTTTTATTTAATTATTATAACATTCCAGTAACTCCTTATGTAGCTATGGATCAAAAAAGCAAGAAATGTTAACTACCTAAGATCACACATCTAGAGAGTGACTAAACTATACATAATTTCAATTAAGTTCCATCAAAAAGCAATAACTGTAGTTTTCCAGTCATTTTAGCATTTTGTAAAATGCATCCTTCTTATATTAATTATGTCAATTTTTGAGAAATTGACAGAGAAAGCCTGGCCTGCTTGAAATATGAAGACATGAAATTGTGTTTTCTGAGTCCAAATACCAGGTAGATGTGAATTCAAGAGTAAATATGAACGGGATATGTTTTGCATAATGAAGTTGTTGTGGAAGAATGAAGAAGCCGATTGGATTTCCTTGTCAACAACATCTTTATAAGCAACCAAACAACACTATTTTCAATGGTTCCTAGGAAACAGATGTATAAAAATAGAGTTTCTACATATAATATAATCATCCAAAATGTTCAAACTTCACTCAGTTGTAATGGAACAAAGCTTAGCCAGCCTTAAAGTGCTAACTTGGTAAAGCTTAGACTAATAGGATAGCTAAAATAATACTGTAAAATATACTGAAAAACAAAGCTTGTGTGCATATCTTAGAAAATGAAATTGAGCCTGCATGATACATAGAACAATTTTATCAAGATTGCATCTGGATGAAAAATGATAAAACTAGCATCCTGACTTAGTATTTTTGAGACATGCACGAGTGAAAAAAACTCTACAATCTGTATGTATATGCAATGACTATGAGATTAGCTTTTTTCTTATGTGCTAATTTTCAATTAGACTTGACATGTTTGTTTAACACTTATTGATTCATCCAATTATACTTCATATTTGATCTGTAGTCTTAATACATGTACCACAGATTTCACAAGGCCAGAATAGAATTTTTACGGTTGATGACCTGCCAATGGAACCTCTTTTTCTGAGGCAGCAGGTCTAAGTAAGCATTCTTTAATCTCGACTCATCAGTGCTATTGAGCTGTCTATTTTGCAGCAGAGATGTATTGAAATCCAAATTCTTGTACCTATTGGCACCATACCTTTTAATCTTTTTGAGGTCCATGGTTTCTGTGAAGACTGAATGAGATAACATTTTAAGGCTTATATAGACTGTAAGAAGACCTGATTTCCTCTTTAGGATTTATATGAGAAGTTTAAAAAAATTCCTAGGGCTTGTTTTTTTTATTAGACTACCGAAATTTCCTTTTGAAAAACCGAAGTTGTGTGATAGAGCTGTGTGATTAATGTCATAAGCACCAGAACTAGACAGACTGGATTTAAGTGTTTATATCCAGGTTCTATTTCTTATAAACTGCATATCAAAGCAAAGATATTGTAACCCCACTGATCTTCAGTTTCTTCTTTTTTTTCAAATGGAGATAATAGCATGTTTTTATATGATTTTTGTGAGGAAAATACATTATTTTAAAATGCCTGTAAATCATCTATACCCATTAAATTTTGACCACTAGTATTATTCAATTAAAACAAAGCAGATTTCTTCATCCTCTTTTATTTTTGCTATAGCTAATAGGAATGTGATTCTACTATTCTCTTACTATGTAATGAGGCAGAATGTAGTCTTAAAACAGTGTTTCCAATTCCAGATGCCTACAGATAAAAGTGATATAAATAGATGAATCTGAAGTGCAAAATATTGTAGAAAGAGATGGAAAACATGTAAACTGAAAAGCGTATGTCCATTGAGAATCTTTTCAAACTGAAAAAGTTTTAAATACCACTATGACCAAACAAATCACATCTGTAGGATTGATCTGGCCCACTGGTCCCATTCTAAGTGACTTAATATGTTGCATAAGGAAGTTAGGTTATAAAATAAATAACTTTGCTCTCTATAGTATTTTTTTTTTTTTGCCAAGGGAAATTCTTCCATGTGATACTACTCAGATTGTATATTCTTCAAAGATGTGTGGCCCTGGAGGTTAAAAAATAATTTCAGCGACCACAAATCTAGCGATTCTAAGTCCACATAATAACTTTTGGAACAACTGTTTTTGTAGGTGACTTATAACTTTTTTTGCAGTGGGAATTAAAAACATAACACACACACAAGAAAACGATACATGGGTAACTTTAAAGAATTCTTTGTATGCTCCTCTGAGTTTGATTCTAATTCAAGACCAGGGAAAAGTATGAAAAGCTGCAGAAAGCTATGCTAGCTATAACACGATGAAGACACAACATGTTCCAAGCATTAGTCAAATATCAGAAATACATATAATTTAGAAAAAAATTTGACCTTGCCTTTATTATAGAAAAATGGGTTTGCTCTTAGTGTTTTCTTCATTACACCCACTTCTAATCTAAACACATTCTAAGCCACTTTGCTTTCATTAGGTATGCTTAGAAAAACGTGAAGCCGCCTTCAAACAATCTTTCACGCACATCTGCTGTGCTGAACGCCATTGGAGGACAGCCTCACAAGCTGAAAACCAGGCTTTCCACGTGCCCCAGGAACGAACGCCTCTGAACTTCCATAGTCTGCAACAGCCTTTTCAAACCTTCTCCACTCCCATTGAATTTCTAAATCCATCCCTCTGCTCTGAGCTTAAGATTTCACCTTCCACTTCACAAAGAAAGAAGATCTCTCAAACCAGAGTAGTCAAACTTCAGTCTCCGTAATTAGAAGAATAAATCAAGCTCTCCGCTCCTCACCCAATGTACTCCTTTCCGCACACCCACAAATGTAAGCAAGCAAACGAAAACAAGTGAAGCTACAGAAGAGCTATGGCTTCTAGATAAACCAGTAATAATCAGACATGTATTCTGCTTGCAAACTGAGTAAGGTGCTTCTTACTAGAAATGACCATGATCCTATTTGTTTCTTGAGAGACAGGAATTTCATTTTACTTCTCTAATATCTTCTGTGTGTCTCGTAAACATTGGCGCCTCAGAAACATTTGACTGAATAGATTACTGTACAAGTGTAAGCACCAGAAACACTTCAATACATTTGAAAGTTTAAAATATGCAGAAATCTTTTGCTGATATATAATTCTCTGAGAATGTTTTTCAAAAGAATATTCTGAGATTTAAATCTATATTGGGTAGCTTAGAACTAAAACATAGTTAAAACTATGTTATTTACCTTTAGAAATAACAGATGTATTAGCTACTTAATTGTAGTAAAAAAATGTACTAAAATTAAAAAAAAAGAAGTAGGTAGTCTGATTTTTTTAATTGAGTTTTTAAAAAATATTTCCCCCCAATCATATTAAGAGCTTCATGAAATAATGGACTCTTTATTTCTGCAAATTGTTTCTGACGTTTAACATTTTTTTCTTCCTGTATCTTAAGCATGAGAAATTCAGAGCAATTTTCTCAATGCAAATTTTTTAAAGATTTTATTCAGTCATCTTTAGAGGGGAAGGGAAAGAGAGAGGGAGAGAAATATCAATATATGGTTTCCTCTTGTGCATCCCCTGCTGGGAACTGGCCTGCAACCCAGGCATGTGCCCTGACTGGGAATCAAACCACGATCTTTTGGTTTGCAGGCACATGCTCAATCCACTGAGCTACACCAGCCAGGGCTAATGGAAAATTTCTTATTCAATGCTTATTCCTTTATAGGGGGGGCAGGGAGTGACAGAGGTAGGGGAGAAAGGAAATAAAATAAGAAAAGATGGGAAAAGAAAGTAGAGAAATGATGGGTACCTAGAAATACTAAAATGATGTAAATAAATGGTCTGTAAATTGGGCAAAGGAGAGATGTATGCCAAAATTTGTATTTAAATAGATCATGTGCTTCTTGAGGAATGGCAGTATACTAACCCCTTCTTTCATTCCACCTAGCCACTGTTCTCCTCTGTGTAGTGTACGCACAGAAAAAATATATTTACTCTTCACCTAAGTAAGTAGAAGTCTTCTTTCACTGAATTGCCTTTAGGTTATGAATTAAAATGTAAACCAGTAAAATATCAATAAAGCTGACATAAAACTTTTTGTTCCTAAAGATAGAAAGCAAAGAGTGTGGCCTTAGGGTAATATACTATGCCTAAAGGCTAACTGAGTCTCCTGCCATGCATTATATCAGAGAGTTATTACGTTTTGTCTATTAGAAGCATAGTGCCCTTGGGATTTTACAGGGTTCTGAACATAAATCCTTCGGCAGCTCCACTTTTAGTTGATGCAGAAGTATATACCATGGCTCTAATGCTCATGAGTGGGACAAAATACCCCATCATTTCTTGAGATGCCTAATATGAGTGTCAAATTACCAGCCTCCACCAAGCAAAAGAAAATGCTAATTAAAAGGGTAGGACATGTTCCAGTTGTTCTAATCAAAGAGAGCTTAATCCGTCCATAAGCTGGCCGGCTTTGTTGGAGGAAATTCTGAACAACCTTGTTACTTTTGATAACTGTAAGCCACTGACTCATGGCCCCTTGACAGCTAGCTGAGCATGTAATAACATTTCTCTGTATTTGGGGACTGGCTTAGCTGGCTTTATAATAGATTATTGTGGATGTTAAAGTGAAATGTTAGTCTTTCTTTAAAGATCTGTATTCCCCGGTAATTAAGGTTATAAAAAGGGCACTGAGCACAATACGGTTTCAAGGTCGCCAAACACAGATATAACAGCCTTCAGTTTGTGTAAATAAGGTATTACCCATAGGTTTACTCTGCAATTGTGTCACGAAAAATAGGCTTTTCAAGAATGGTTTGATGGGAAAGTATTTTGAGGTGAATTTAAAAATGTCTTTTTCCCCCTTTCATTCCCCTAAAAAATAATGACTGGAAGGAAAGGCAAGTGACATTACAGAAAGGGAGGAAAAAGGAAAACATATATAATAAAAAGAAGTTGAATGTTATCAGTGAAAGAGAAAAGCCAGATACCAGAGCAGAGTTTCATCCAAAAGCATTTGAGGTTATTGGGTATAACAAGAACCATGGAGAAATCATAACCTTTGGCATAGAAATGTCTACAGAGACAACACAAACAAGGATTTCACTTTAACTTTCAATGAAGTGACAGTTACTGGCTATTTGTTTTCCAATTCCTTGTAAATGGAAAAAGTTAAAGTTTACCCAAGAGAGCCATGTAACCACTTATTTCAAAGGAAGAAATTGGTGTAGTTTCACTCAACTTTAGAGTCTTGATATTCACTCACCATTTGAATCAGGTCCTTATGTTTGTTATTACAATAGGGAGAAATGTTACATCGTGTGTTTCATAAGAAACACTCCTTTATGATCTTCAACTGCCATATGATTTGAAATGAGAAAAGAGAAGAAAGATTTTCCATTTAAGTGTTATTAAGGTAAAACAACTTCCTACAAAGCAAAGAAGTCACACTAATGGTGTAGATTTCTATTGCAGAAGGATCCTAGAGGTGGGAAAGCATAATTTATAGTGTCAGTAAGGCAACCATATTTTCAAATGATTCTACCAGATACAATCAGGGCAGGTACCGGACAGGATCAGGGCAGGCACTCCCCAAGGAAGGAGCCTCTTTGCTTCAACTTTGCCCTGGTGAAAGGGAGGACGTGCAGTGCTTCGTAGTGCAGACAAAAATGTCACACTGCTAATTGCTATGCAGGTGCTTGAGTACCTTCCAAATAAAACCATAAATTATATTTCTCGTGCACTAGGCATTAATCGTGTCAGTAGTTAAAAGAACAATTACCACATAAAGTGTAACTTTTTAAAAGAGAGAAATAATAAAAAAATCATTCAGATAACCTTTTGTGAAGAATTATGACTTTATTTCAAGGTAATTTACATCTTTGTACCTATCCATCTTAAAGGCAAAACTTTTATTTTAGTTAAATTCCTTCCATCAAATGCCATGTATAATATGTTGAAGTCTTCCAAAATGTACCAAGTAAAACTATAATTAGTAATATAATGAATTCATTTAAAGTTACATGATAGAATAAAGGGAAGTTTGCATAACCTTCAGGATCACCCTTCCTCTTTTCCCATGCAAATTTACTCCGTTCTTACTTTTGTAAGAGACAAAAACATTTAATAACTCAGTACCTCACACCTGTAAACCTGGTCAGCTTCTTGTGTTGGTCCTGCCAGCCGCTCTTTCCTAGGCACAAGTTTCATTGCACATTGACCCAGTCTTAGCTAATCAGAGCTCTTTCCTGGTATTTTTCAAATAGAACTTGATGGAAAGACATGCGTTTTTCTTCTCTGGACATAGGCAATAAGGATATTCACACTGGGATCACACTGGCTGGGGTTCAAATATTACACAGAAATTATCAGAGGGAAGTAACTATAAGAGCAAGAGATTAAAATCTGATGGTATTCACATTTCCGATTATTTCTAAAACTTATCTACCAATTACCTTTCTAGAATTCAGTTAGGTATGCTATTACCAACCCTTGGTCTCTGATACCTTAGGTTGTTTTATACACATAAACAAAGGAAATGTGGGAAATACATATGTGTTTCTGCTGGATTTTTTTTTATCATTAAGCTCCCATGTACTAATTGTGTGAGATGCCTAAAATTTGCATTTGAATATGACTCAACTATCTCTTAGGTAGGAGATTTTGGTCAAGTGCCTGAACCTCTCTGTGTTTTAGTGCCTTTGTATCAAATTAGGTAATAAGTATACATGTCTCATGAGAATATTAGAAAGATTAAATTGATTAACATATATATAAGGGGCTTAGACTAATACCTGGCACAGGATAAAAATAATAATAATAAAATAAAGTTAAGTTTTATTAAAGCCACTTAGTTGATTATTACCTTTAATCATAATAGAAACTTATATAAGGTTCCTCTTCTTCTTTCTCTTTTACAGATAAGGAAACTGAATTAAATAAGTCATACGCTCAGCTTTGAAATACAGTTTCATTTGAATTGTGTGTTGTTTTCTCGTTATCAGTGTACATCTTATAGTGTTAATATGAAACTTAACCCATTATATTATTGTTTTCATTATACAAGGATCTGTTTCCTCTGCTAGATCATAAAGTCTGTGAAGGTAGTAACTACATTAAACTTATTTTACTAAATTCAGTGCTTAGCAACGCACATGTACTTCTCCCCTCTCCAACTCTTTCTTTTCTTCCATTTCTTTTCTCCCCTTCCCAAGTCAAATAACCATGTGCAAGTCCCATGCGATCTAACTGGAATGATTCAGTCTGGGTCTCTTGACTACCCGCAGTTTCCTTGCCTCCACAGACTACTGTTACCTAAGGGTGCATTACATTGGCTTCCTCTCCCTGTGGTCTGAGACCTGCTCCTTACTTAATTCCTGCAGGTTCTGTTTCATGCATGCGATCTTGTATCTGTTCTCACTTATCTGGGTTTTACATGGAGTTTCTGATATAACTCAGTTTTGCATCTATAGCTCAGTTCTTTCCAGTCTCCGTTGTCCCTGATATGTTTCACAAACATCACATTGCCTTTGACTCTAAATTCCAAACATAGAACTGGTATGGATCTCTGCTCTGGACTTGTTAAACTTGATTCCTAATGACTGATCACTTCTATTGTTGACCCATATTCCTTCTTACTAATGCCAAGATTTTAATTTTTGCTTCAAAGGGGTACACCTGAAATACTACTGTTACATACTCGAGAAGGTCATGCTATTGCCACAAAGCCATGAATTCTTAGTACATATAAAGCCGGGAGTGTTGGGAACAGAGGTGGCTAGGTAACAGAAAGCCTAGAAAGTTGTAGTGACAAGTTATGCCAACTGAGGTCAGTTACAATCATAATCCGGTAACGAATGACCTATATTGTGGGAGAGTCTCTTTTACTTTCAGTCATAACCAAAACAACTTTCCTGGTGTTTGCAATCTACTTTTGATCAGCACATGTGCTGTGTGAAAGCATCCATCATCTGGTACCTTGAAATAACACTACATTTTTGTAGTAATTTAATAACTTATTTGTAAATATATATTTACTTAACTAACAAACTAAATGTTATCTGTATAGTCAATGACATGTTATCTCAAAAGCCCTGGGGTCTCAAGAAAATTACCCCATTCATTATAAAATTTAGAAACATCTTGAAAAGTTTAATTGAGACATTTTTTTCAGTGTTATGCAATGACTGTCATCAGAGATGAATACCCTAAAAGTTGTAGGCTAGAAACATATGAGGCTAGAAATTGTGAGCCATGGTTTCAATAAGTTTTAAGTTACTAGAGGAGAGTAAACATAATAACATCTACCTTAGTTAGCTTTCTAGAGACAATTTGTGATAAACAGTCAAATAATAAAGTACCATTCAGAGACTGCTAGCAAGAGTACAAAGAGACATACAAACTGCTTTGAAACACTCTTTGGCATTACTACTAAATATAGGGGGCAATCCTATGATGCAGCATTCCACTTCTAGCTATATGACAAAAAATAAATAAAAAAGTATTCCAAAGATCATAAAAAATGTAAGTAGCAAATGTAAATACCTCCAAACTGGAAACAGACATAATGGTTTATATAAGTAAAATTTTAAAAAGTGAGCAAATATATCCTATGCCAGAAAATGATAGAAAATAATGAAAATGAAAAAATAAATACAACATGAAAAAGTATAAGTGAGTTTTACTTCCATAATATTGAGGGGGAAAACAGAACTAAAAAAAGTATATGCTGTAGAGTTCTATTTATATAAGGTTCAGACTAAAGCTACCTATTGTATTGAAAGCCATGATAATGGTTATCCTTTGGTGGCATGTAGATATGAGAAGCGATTAGAAAATATTCTTCTAGGTGTTGGCAATGATTCCATGGGTATATTTACTTCGCCAAAATTCACTGAGTTGTGCAGTGATGATCTGTGTACCTTTCAGCTTATGTTATTATTAAATAAATAGTTTACCTAAATCTGAAAGTCATAAACTGAGGTATTAAAAATAGCAAAGTTTACATTAGTTTTCAAAAGGTTCACTCAGTCCCAGTGCAGTTAAGCAAGATGTGAACACAATCAGTTTAACTAGAGCATGAGAGAAGTATAGGTATAATAATACCCTACAATGCATCTTGGTGGGACTGTCTGGTAGAATAAAGCATAATGAGGCCCTGGCCAGATACTCGGTTGGTTACAGCATTGTCTTGATATGCCAAGATTGAAGGTTTGATCCCCCATCAAAGCACATATTGGATAACCCCCAAAAGCAGAATTTATTTATTAAAAATTGTGCATTTATTCTTACATGTTTAAACTTTAGTCACCTTCAAAGTAATCTCCACTTGATTCAATACACCAATCAAAACATTTTTTCCACTGCTCAAAACAGTTTTTGAATTTATTGATTTTGATGCCTTTTATTGCTTCTGTTTCTTTCTTTTTCTTTTTTTTTTGCTTCACCTCTTCCACAAGAGCAAAATGTCTTCCTTTGAGGACTTTCTTCATCTGGGAAAACAAAAGTCGCTCAGGGTGAATGGGGGGGGGGGTTATGATGTTTTTGCTCAAAAACTGCTGAACGCTCTGCTTGGTGTGGGCAGGTGTGTTCATAAAACACCCATCATGAAATGGGCAAACACCTTGAGAGAGTCTTCAAAATAATTTCATTGAAGTTGAACACAGCCTCTCACAACAATACCAGCTGGTACAATGATAGAGATGGTTCCTAGAACACTCACTTAGAGGAGGAAGTCTGTACTACAAGGGCTCCTGCCCCCAGAAGATAATTTCATTTTGGGGGTAGTCCTTCCCTTGTATAAGAATCAACCAAGGGCCTTGGCTGAGTGGCTCAGTTGGCTGGAATGTGGCCCCATACACCAAAAAGTTGTGGGTTCGGTCCTTGGTCAGGGCAAACACTTAGGTTGTGGGTTTGATCATAAGTCCAGGTAAGTATAGGAGGCAACCAACTGATGTTTCTCACATTGACGACTCTCTCTTTCTCTCTGTCTCCCATACTCTCCCTCTTTCTCTATTGCCCTATCTCCCTTTCTCTCTCTCTAAAATCATTAAAAACATCTTCAAGTGAGGATTAAAAAAAAGAATCAACCAATGAAAGCATAAATAAGTGGAGCAAAAAATCAATGTTTCTCTCTTTCCCTTCTGCTCTGTCTCACTCTCTCTCTCTCTAATTAAACTTTAAAGGTATTAAAAAATAACAGACCACAAAAAATGAATAAATGAATCGGTATGGCTTAAACAAAATAGAAATGTATTTCTCTTTCACTAGTGAAGTTTAGATACATGTGCAGGTGAGGTATGGCAGAATCAAAGTATTCACCAGACACCCAGATTCCCATCTTTTTGCTGTGCCATGTTGATATATGGCTATATTTTTGGATTCCTTATGGTCCAATATGACAGCCGCAGGTCCACCTGTTAAAGGCAAGCTGCTGCTGATTCAAAGAAAAAATCAAAATGGTAGATGATAATAATAATAATAATAATAATAATAATAATAATAATAATAATAATTTGAGTTTGTTCCCTTTAAAACATCATCTAACAGAAGCCACATTCCTATGTACATCTCATGGTCATGTTTATCCTGTGAAGAGGTTGCAAAATTAGGTCTTTCACTCTGAGAGGCAAGGTACTGAGTTAAAAATGAGAATCTGTTATTAATTGAAAAACAATAAAAGGCAGATAAGATTCTTGACCACAGTGGAAAACAACAAGCTGGTTATTATTGCTAAGGACTTCCTTACCTTTATGAAACATCAGTTTGAAAGAGTAGAAATAATATTGGAGTAAAAAAATAAATGTCTCTGTAACCACAGGGGGTAGCAAAATGGGATGTCTGTCTTTGTGGAACACATATTTAAGTGGCCATATTTTCAAGCCTTATTTTACTTATTTTTATTTTCACTTATGTTCCCACATCCAAAGAAAAGAATAAGTAGCTAGAACAAAACACCTTTTCTTAAATAGTTCCATATCTAAGAAAGTAGCTTTTGTAGATACTTAAAAAAACAGAATCCAGAAGTGCCCTGTATAGAGAGGGAACTGCTATTGATAACGGGGTCCTTAGTTTTTAGACATTCTTGCCACATTTTTCCATCAGAGATACTGATTAGGGCAATTTAGCCATGTGAGCTTTCCTTGAAGTTAAGTGCACTTAGGAGGTAACTATAAATGATAGTGTTTTAGTTAGCTCTGGCTGCCATAACAAAAATACCACGACTGGGTGGTTTATGAACAATTGAAAATTCTTTTTCACAGTACTGGACACCAGAAGTCAAGAATCAGGGTGTTAGCAGGGTCAGGCTCTGGTGAGAAGCCTTCCAATGTGCACGTTGCTAACTTCTCATGTTAATTCCATGTTGCAAAGAGCAGAGAGGGGAAGCAAGCTTCTTGTGATTTATGGCATTTAGAAGAGCTCCACCAGCAAGACCTCCTTCCTTCCTTCCTCCTTCCTTCCTTCATTCCCTCCTTCCTTCCTTCCTTCCTTCCTTCCTCCCTCCCTCCCTCCCTCCCTTCCTTCCTCCCTCCCTCCCTCCTTTCCTTCCTTTCTTCCTTCCCTTCTTTTTTTTCTTCCCTCCTTCCTTCCCTCATTCCCTCCCTCCTTCTTTCCTTCCTTCCTTCCTTCCCTCCTTCTTTCCTTCCTTCCTTCTTTGATATTGTGTTCAGAACATGCTTAAGGGAGGCTAGATTAAGCTATGGTGTTCAGTAGATTAGATGTATTCAATGTATTTTTACTTACAATATTTTCAATTTACGATGGGTTTATTGGGATGTAATTGCATTGTAAGTTGCAGTATATCTGTACAGGATTTCGGTTCAGAGGAATTAATTTGAAAATGAGTAAAGGCCCCTACGAGATTGTGCATTTCTCAGAAACAAGAATAAGGCATTTTTATGTGTCTAGAGTTTAGTAGAGTGCTCGGCAATTACTCAGTATTTAAACCTTGTTAATAGAATAAATGAATTGGATTCTGGTAGCCAAAGTCAGCTAGACACCAAGAGTTTATAGTCTCCCTTGTATAAAGGGAAACTAGCCACATAGAGAGTGAGAATTAGCTGCCCTGCACTTCTCGAACGCAGGTGTGCTTCTTAGGTGACAACTTCTCATCAATGAAAAGTGAGCACAGGCAATGAGTAAGTCCCGGGCTAGGGCTTCTGAAAAGCAAGTGCATTGTGCTCTCTCACAAGTTTGAAGTAAAATTCTGAGATCCTGGAAATGTTGTAGCCTAAATGCAGCAGATCTTGGCCACTGTATCACAACATGGGGTAAAGTTCCTCCTAAGCAGAACAACTAGATTGGACTCTTGGTTGGCCAACTAATAATATAGGGTTAATCCATTGAGATTTTAGTGATTATTTGTTAAAACAGCTAACATAACCATACAAACGCAAATATCATTCCCTAAAGGTAGAATATATAAATTAATTTTCTAAGGTAATGTGGTCTCTGAAAAGAGGTAGTTCTGTGAGTGCTTATTAAATGTGGGCCGAAAGCCTTTTATGTACCGGCGTCTACACTGGTAACTTGTACAAGTTATTCTGGAATTTTTAAACATGGATACACACACATGGAAATATTCTTATTTAGTCACTGACATCAGTAACTATAGAAGTGAAGTCTCTACTATCAGATAGCTATTCTTATATTACTTTTAAGTTCCAAATGCTGCGCATACCTCTTCTAATTTAGGGTTTATCAACCTCAGTGTTTTTAACATTTTGGGTCAGGTAATTCTTTGTCATTGGGCATTTTCTTGCATATGGTAGCATGCTTAGCAGCATTGGCCTCAGCTGAGTAGATGCCTGCCATTTGTGACAACCAAAAATGTCCTGAGAAACAAGACATTGCCAGATGCCCCTGGGAGGCAAAATGACTCCTGATTGAGAACCACTGTGATCAAAACCTTCATGTATTACTTAATTATTCAAACTGTAAGTATGGATTACCAGAAAAAAAAACACCTGCAGAATTATTTACATGGCATGGCTCATTAATTAATATTGAGTAACTGCACGCTAAACTATGTTTATTGCTTGGTCATTTAAAAATTACAAAATTAAAAAAAATCAATATTAGTAAATTACTTTATATTGGGGTTTAATGAGAAAACTCTTTTACCAACATGTGGCACACTGTATGCATTAAAAAACAACTGTTGATAAAATTATAACTCTCTCCTGGGCTCATAACTCTACCAAAATATGTATTTGATATGGAGATATACAGTTCATTCATTTAGTTGCAAAATACTGTAGTAAACATAGAATTTATGCTAAATGCTGAAGTCACAAAGAAGAAGAAATTTAATAATCAAGATAGTCTCTTGAAACATTTTCCAGTAAGGCTTTTGCTCCACCAAAGCCCTGGGAATCATTAAGTTCATGTCATATACACAAATTTACACCTATAAAAATAAAAAGTTTTCAGATTATTTTACTCAAAAGTCTATACAAATATTATTCAACGAGAAAAGCTTTCATGTTTGCATTTTATAGCCTTGATATTTTATTTTATTAAGAATATAAACATGAGTATTACATCATATTTTTGAAATAGACACATTTGCATAGATAATGGTATAGTCATCACACTGTATAATGGAGGTATAAAATACAAAACATTTAATAAAAGTTTATACTTTGTTTATTGCTTATATCATGATATTTATATTTTGAGAGTAATTTTATCAATTTATGAATGTTTTGACTCCTTTTTTTATTCTGTGAGCTAACATAGCTACTAATAGAATGCATTTTCCAATATTTCAAAATAAGAAAACCTAAAGAAGGTTTAGATCAATATAGATATGTTTCAAATCTTTGATTTTTCCCTTTCTGAAAATATTGTGAAAGTTTTTAAAAGCTTGATCCTAATCACTTGCTTTTTATAAACTAGGTTGAAAACAATTTCCAATAACAAACTTACAGCTTCTTTAGACTAGAACTTGTCTTCCTTGGTC
>PVKM010027281.1:0-18853 GCA_004027735.1 Carollia perspicillata | reverse complement strand
CCACCACCGGGGACCCGGCCCAGAAACCCAGACATGTGATGTGCCCTGACTGGGAATCAAACCGGTGACCTTTTGGTTCACAGGCTGGTACTCAATCCACTGAGCCACACCAGCCAGGGCAACTTTCTGAATTTTTATGCTTAGGTCAGGGCTTTCGGACAGTTCATTATATCCAGTATATTTTGTTGATAACAAGATACAAAGCACACCACCCATCTTTCTTTTCCTGTAGGTTTTATGGGAATTAGAAACCTCACGTCTCATAAATCACTTTGAAAAGTCCATGAGGGGAGAAATTGAAGATGATGATGAATTGTACATCGTAGACAACAACGGAGAGGCACAGCTGTTCGACTTCACTGGCCAGGACTTTGAGAACAAGCTTCGAGTTCCTATTCTTGAAATCCTGAAATACCCTTATCTGCTTTTACATGAGCGTGTCAGTGAGTATCTTGGGTGTTACACAAGTGAGGTCGGTTTTATTGTTTCAAGAAATGTGAGAATTTGGGTTTTTCTATATGAAAAGCGTTTTGTTAAACATATAGGTAGAATGCTTGCTAATATTTTTTCCAACATTTTGCTTTCCAAGTTTCCAAACTTGAAGAAGGTTAATTATATAGTGAACACCACATAGATTCCACAGTTGCTAACATCTTGCTCTCTTTGCCTTGTTATATATTTTATCCATGTCTCCATTCAGTTAATTTTTATTTTTGTGTGTTCACCCTTGGCACTATGGACATTTTAGACTGGGTGACTGCTTGTTGCAGGGACTGCCCTGCCGGGTGCAGGGCGCGGGCCAGCATCCCTGGCCTCTGCGTCCCTCCTCCCCCGATCACCAAAAGTATCTCCAGGCATTGCAGCGTGCCTTTGGGTGTTGGGGGCAGGGCTGGGAAGAGGCCGAGTCGTTCCGCGGAGACCACTGGGCTGCCGTCGTTTCCGTCACTCACTGTGGCCTGGCTGGCAGATTACAGCGCTGCGGTTTTGGTTGTTTATGGTTGCATTTCTTAGGATGATGTGCTTAGATGTGAAGACGATTTCTGATCTATCAAATATAACCAGATAACACCTTTCAGGTGTTTTTATATCTAGTCTGTAGTCACACTTTTCCAGTGGACAAAGTGTGCTTTTGGGCTGGTTTGCATAAATTAGAGTCCAGTCAGGAATCATGCATTCCGAAAGAGTGTGTTCGGACACACGTGTGCACACACCTTTCTGCTGGAGTGGCTGTGGTCTGTTTTCTTTCCCTTCACTGACTTGCTGAGCCCACATAGTGACCCTGTAAAGAAGGCGCTTTCTGGATTTTTCTAGATGCTTTCTTATGGTATTACTTAGCTTGTCTCGGCCTCTGTGTTTTCGGTGAACTGGAAGTTGATCTAAAGAGTTGATTACATCTAAATACATTAACAGTAGATTTTAAAATTCTAGCAGGTCGTTTTTCAAATGTTTATTAAAGAAGACTACACCCAGAAAAGTTAGCGCGCTTGGTGTTTTCTGACAAACGGCACACGTTCGTGGCTGCCCCCCAGATAAGGAGGGTCTGTGCCCCTGGTGCTCCTTGTGTTTTTCTGTTTTATTTTTATTTATTTTATTATTTCAAGTCATTTATTAATAGATTTTTTTAATTATTTGAGAGAGAAACACTGCTTTGTTCTACTCGTCCTCACATTCACTGGGTGCTTCTTTTGTGTGTTCTTACCAGGGGTCGAACCTGCAGCCTTGGCAGATCAGGATGAGTTTCTGACCCGCTGAGCTGCCTGGCCAGGGTTGCCCTCGTGCTTTTCAGATCATTATTCCCTCCTCCCCAGAGCCAACCACCGTCACTAACAATATTCTTTGAAGCTTCGCAGACTAAAATTGATTCATCTGATAGGGCAAATGTGTGGGACTGTGGAGGGCAGTTTTTAAAAAGATTTTATTTTATTTATTTTTAGACAGAGGGGAAGGGAGGGAGACAAAGGGAGAGAAGCATCAATGTGTGGTTGCCTCTCGTGTGCCCCCAACTGGAGACCTGGCCTACAGCCCAGACATGTGCCCCGGCTGGGAATTGAACCAGCAACCCTTTCGTTTACAGGCTGGTGCTCAATCCACCGAGCCATACCAGCCAGGGCTGGAGGACACTTTTGAAAGATTAATGAAGACGTTTCCATAAAGCAGCAGGAGTTAGAACAATGCTCGCATAGTGGAATGGTTCAGTCTGCCAGGTGTAAGCCAGGTGTATTTGGGAATTTAGTGTTTGGTGGTAGTAGCATTTCAAACCAGTGGGGAAAATGCATTCTTCAGTAAATGAGAGTTGGACAAAATAGCCGTGGGGGCGCTGGAGGTAGGGGAAGGAAGCCGACTCTTTTTGTTTTTTCTAATTCTCACTGAGGATGTTTGCATTGACTTTAGAAAGGGAGAAGGGAAGACGGGGCCGGGGGGAGACGCTGATGTGAGAAACACCAGTTGGTTGCCTCCTGTATTCGCCCCAACTGGGGATGGAACCTTCCACCGAGGTATGTGCCCTGACTGGGAATCGAACCCACAGCCTTCTGGTCTATGGGATGATGCTCCAACCAACCGAGCCTCCCAGCCAGGGCAGAAGATGACTGACTTTATCACACTAGCACCAGATAAAGTTAGCGCAAGTCAAAACGTAAAATGCAAATGGCATTGGATCTGTGACATACTTTAAGATGAGACCTGTGGAGAAAATTGTTTCAGCAGCAGAAAACGAACGGATGCACGCACCAGGAGAGTCCGACTGGGGCACAGGAACTGCACGGTGGCAGCTGCGTAGCGTGCCCGTGTCCACAAGGAGCAAGTTTCCGCCTGGTCTGCAAAGCGCCCGCAGGAGCCAGGCTCGGGGATTCAGAAGCTGGTAACACGTGCGTCTGGCGCTGACTGCCTTCTGTCCCTCTTCAGATGAGCTGTGTGTGGAAGCGCTTTGTCGGATGGAACAAGCGAATTGCTCCTTCCAGGTGTTTGAGAAGCAGCCTGGTATCTATCTGTTTTTGGTCCATCCTAATGAAATGGTGAGTGTGGGCGTCAGGCGGTGGAAGGGCTTGGCAGTTTTGCAAGTCGGACGACTGTAATTGAGGTTTTGGTGTGCATTTTGTTTAGAATGTTGGTCAGAATACTTCCGACAGGTGCTGCTTTCAGCAGCAAACAAGGGGATGGCTTGGGCTCCTCCAGTGCGCGGCCCGAACCCGTGAGGCGGGACCGCCAGGCACGAGCAGACGCCAGCCAGTGTTCGAAACCAGCGCTTTGCTAACGGACGGGGTTTTCTAAAGTGCAGGAGCGGGCAGAGGGGCAGGGAAGGGAAGGGAGTTCAGGTCCTGGGAGCTAGGGACGCGGGGGGCGCGGTCGGCATAGGGCTGAGGCGGGGACAGAAACAGAGTGCAGCGCCGGAGGGCTGAGCCCTGACCTTGAGCTTGTCGCACAGGTTTTTCCTTTGAGGTTTGTTTTCATTTTTTTCTTCCCTTTTCAAAGTGTTATGGTGTGCTGAGCCCCATGTGTTCATCACCGGGCCCCGCCGGATGTCAGTACAGAGTCAGTGTTACACCCCCTGTGGGTTGGTCAGAGCGACCGTGCAGCGTCCGAGTGTCTTATCCGTGACCCACTTAAGAACATCTTCCTAAAAGATGAGGACGTTCTATTATTTCATTTTTGCAGTCTCAGCATGGCTTCATCCTTATGTCCTCAGTTGTGGGAGTTCTGTTCCGCTCCTTCGGGCGGTTCCCAGGACTGAGGAGCAATGTGGAGTGGTCGTGGGGGGGCGGCGAACACAGCACTCACCTGCTCTGCCGACTGGACTGCAAGTGGATAAGGACTGGGGGGGGCGGTGAGAAACAATACTGTCACTCCACCTGAAGGGATGTTTCAGTGTCATGTCTACTCGGCGTTGACGTGAATGGAAGTGATGATCTCATAAGGGTTTACCAGGGTTAGTTTATTCAAATCAGGATCAAAGAAGGTTCACACGTTGCATTAATTAGTATCTTTATGTCTTTTAATACTTATAGGGAATTTTTCTTAACTGGTTTTTTCCTGGATGTAGACGATTGTTTGTTGAATGAAGTAATGCATGTGTTATGCTTCTAGGTTCGGCGTTGGGCAATCCTGACAGCAAAAGGCTTGGGAAAAGTGGAGAGAGACGATTATTATGACTTACAGGAGGTTTTGACATGCCTCTTTAAAGTCATTGAGTTGGGGCTTTTAGAAAATCCAGACATTTATACTTCTTCTGTCCTTGAGAAGGGCAAACTGGTTATCCTGCCCTCACACATGTATGACACTACCAGCTACAAAAACTACTGGCTAGGTGAGTGTTGTCACACCGCACAGGTATGGTGTTTTCGCACTGTTCTCTTGAGCACCTTGCAAAGGAAGTGATCTCTTTGGGTAATCCTACCAAAATTGCTAAACACAGGACTTCCGTCGCAGTCTTTTTTTTTTTTTAATAATATCCCAAAGAGACACATTTTTATTTTATTTTATTTATTTATCTTTAGAGGGGAAGGAAAGGAGAGAGGGAGAGAAATATCAATGTGTGGTTGCCTCCTGTGTGTCCCCTGCTGGGACCTGGCCTGCAACCCAGGCATGTACCCTGACTGGGGATCGAACCGCGATCCTTTGGTTCACAGGCTCGCGCTCAATCCCCTGAGCTACACCAGCCAGGGCTCCGTCGCCAGTCTTTTCTCATTAAATTGACACTGGCATTAGACATCTTGATTTTAAACATTTATCCTGGAAACTATCTGTTTAAGAGGTACATTTTCAAGTATAGCAAATAGATCTTTAATTTGAAGCAGTATTAGATGTAAAGAAATATTATGGAATGGAATAGTTGACTGTAATACAGTTTGATCTCTTTTTAAAAGAGGCTCTGTCTCCAAATAGTTCCACCCTACTTCATTGATTCTAGGCCTTATAATCACATGTCATATTTGGCAATGGTTGGCAAGTGAAATATGGTGATCTTAAAATTGAAGCCTACTTCGATCTCATGAATGGACTGTGTGGCAGTCATCTTAGCAACTGCTCTCCAGCCAAGTTTGTACCACGTTCCCTTTTTATCCTCAAAGCAGTCTGGAGTCCTGTTACTCAGGAGCAGTCATGTATGAAAATATCAAAGTTCAATGCGCGAGGAACTGGATTCCCTCTCGCCTCGTCTTTCTGCCTCCCTGCTCCTTTGCCCGCCAAACCAGAGGCGGCGCTAGGGTGGAGTGGTCCAGTCCGCTCACAGACACTCTGCACACTCTTGCAGGGATCTGCATGCTGCTGACCATCCTCGAGGAGCAGGCCATGGACTCGCTGCTGCTGGGCTCGGACAAGCAGAATGACTTCATGCAGTCAATACTGCACACCATGGAGAGGCAGTCCCAGGGTAATCGCCTCACTCGCTAAGTGCTTTGGAACGCTGATGGTTATGATGCCCTTGTGAGATATTGGTGTCACCACAAGAATTGGTTGTATGGTGTGAAGAAAAGAAAACGGACGTTTTTTGGTTTAGGTCACCGATTCAGTACTCTAAGTCAGAAGGGAACTTTAGAGTTTAAGTCAGCACCTTACTTTCATAAAAGAAGAGATTGGAGCCCAAGGAAGTCAACTTTTTGGTGTTGAAACACCCAGCTAGTGGCAGAACAAAGGCCAGACTCCACAGGAGATGAATTGCTAATGGCGTGGTAGTTGAAACTGGGCTGGGGGGGGGTCTCCTCTGTCTCCTTGTCTGTCTTTTTCCCGGTTCTTCATTTTATTTTGGTTCTTTATTGTTTTACTGTCCAAGATGGTGATTGTTAGCCAAATGTGGCTATTTAAATGAAGTTTAATTTAAATTAAACATTTAGTTTTTCAGGTCCACCAGTTATATTTTAAGAGCTCAGCAGCCACGCATGCCTGGTGGCTACTGTATTGAACAGCACAAATACAGAACATTTCCATCATCACGGAAAGTTCTCGGGGGCAGTGCTGCTCATCGAGAGTCTAGAACATAGGGTCTAAAACTTGCAGTCAAGTTCAGTATTGGACCCCACCTTTCTTTTGCTCATGGTTGTACTAAGCTGACTAGGGAGGGTCTGTGCTTAAATAAGTGTTTCTGGCCTTGTCTTCCTGACGCCAGAATGAATCAGTACCAAGCCAGCATGCCGAAAACATAACGAATACAACTTTTTTCATGCTGGCTTCTTTTTAGGCAACTTCAGTGTGGATATAAACTCATTTGTGGGAGATCTAAAATACGTAAATATTACTACCTTTGGGGTCACATGTATTTTCTTGCTAGATTATTTCTGATTAAGGTTGTCGCTGGCTCATTTTCCAGCAGAGCCTGCACACGTCACTCACTCCTTCCCATGTGCCAGCACACGCGTTATTGCTCTCCCCGTCCGGCCAGCCCCGCCCTCTGAGTGCCGTGCCTCTCTGAGACCTGTCTTACTTGTCCAGACCTGACTGGTAGCGCTCTTCCTTCACTTGACAGCTGATGAGATAAGACCTTGGACAGTGTGTCGGCTGCAATAGATGGTAAAAAAGTGTACGGCCGGGTCCACAGGGCCGACTGTGTGATGGAGGAGAGTTGAAGGGCCCCGAGGGCAGTGAAGCCGGGTGGGGTTCTAGGCAGACGGGGTGACGAGGGGGTCGGAGTGCTTGTGCCAGAAGCGTGCTGGAGCAGGCTGAGTGGCCAGGGGTGTTCAGCCTGTGCGGGAGCTTTTGAGCCGGGCTTCAGCGAATCAGGTTTCGATAGGTGGCATTCTTGTTCTGGTTAGAGAGGAAGCCAGCTGTTTGCTTTTGCTACAGAGAGGGGACGATTACAGGAGTGTGGCTGCAGACACAGAGCAGGAAGACCTGGAATGTGCTTGACTGAGGACTTGGAGTTTTCTTAGCAGACTTCAAGGAGCAGTTGAAGGTCTTTGAGTAGGGCAGTATCTTGCTGGTGCGTGTCCAGCAGGGAAGAGGGACAGGTCTGGAAGTTAGATCTTTTCAGTTACGGACTTCCCGGGCCCCAGGTGAAAGGAGACACCAGCAGAGCCCCGCCAAGACACAGTGGCGGCAGGCAGTGCGCGCGGTCACCGTGAGCCCGGGAAGTCAGGGCTGTGCACCAGACCAGGGCACGCAGCTTGGGGCCACACGAGCCAGGGTTTCTGGTGACTTGGGTTCCGTTTACATCTGTGAGTGCCAGCTTTTCCTTTTCCCTTTCCTTCCTCTGCTTCTGTTGTTTATTGAAGGAAGGGAGTTCTGGGAGAAGTTGAGTAGGAAAGATCATTTCAGAAATGGCAAATGGCAAGAAAGTTGAGTTTAGCTGGACTGTGTCCGTGTGTTTCCCGTTTAAAAACACCTCACAAAGGCATAAGAGTATTGCTTGGAAAAATGCAAAGACAGTTTTAAAATTTGCCAGCATTGAAAGCCTGTAATTGGCAGTGCGCTTTACTTTAAATTACTTGCTGCTTTGTTTTGAGTTTTATTGCTACCAGATAAAGAACGTTTAAATCTCGGCTCTGAGCAGTGTGGCTCAGTGGATTGGGCATCATCTCACAAAGCTAAAGGTTGTAGGTTCGATTCCCAGTCTGGGCACGTGCCCGGGTCACAGGGTTGGTCCCCAGTCAGGGTGTGTATGAGAGGCAACTGATCGATGTTTCTCTGGTATATCAATGTTTCTTTCTCCCTCCCCTCCCCCTTCTTTCTCTCTCTCTCTCAAAAAAAAGCTTAATTCTCAGTATAGTTCAGTATTTTTTCTGCAGTAACTCCCTTGTATTTCAGATGATAGCGAAGACCCTTTCTGGCCGGCACTGCACTGTTTCATGGTGATTCTGGATCGCCTGGGCTCCAAGGTCTGGGGTCAACTTATTGATCCGATCGAGGCCTTTCAGACCATCATCAACAACTCGAGCTACAACAGAGAGATCCAGAACATCCGGAACAGCTCTGTACGGTTAGTGCTGTCAGCGTGCTGGGGTTTTCGGGGTACCTTGGTGAGGAAGTCTGCCGTGTCTTCACAGCAGCTGGTTTTCCCCTTGTTCTTCCTTCCTGTAATTTCTGTCTGTTCTCAATATTTTTAAGGACCAAGTCTGAACCAGAGTCATGTCTGGATGATATGGTGACTTGCAGCCAGATTGTATACAATTACAATCCTGAAAAGACCAAAAAGGTATGAAGCATTTTGAGAACTTCGATGACATTGTATTGCCTCTGTATTGTGAAGCCGTGTTTTACGTGGCTAGTCGAATTGCTGCTTGTGAGCTGTGTAGCTGTTCTGGGTCAGCTGCTGCACGGGGCTTTCTGGTCGCACCAGATGTATTGTGCACGAGGGGATAATGGACTTGACTGCGTACACACCTCGGAAGGTTCGTTTTTTAAGCGCACGTGGGAAAGGGTGGGGAGTTCATAGGGTGGGGGTAGATGAGTGACGTGATCAGAGAGCAAAGCCAGCTAATGGAAGGAGGGCCCGGTACGTGGAGGTGTTGTGAACTTACCTTACGTGCAGCCTGACCCTCAAAGTTGAGCTGCGTTTTCTGTTTCTTCAGGGTGTATATATGTGTAAACCGAAAGGGGAGAGTCGAGCCATCCATTTTCTTGTTTACAAGTTGTGCGCTAACCCTATCAGGAGCGGTGCTTGTTTGTCTGAATGCCAGTTTCTGTGTTTTAGGACTCAGGGTGGAGATCAGCTATCTGCCCGGACTATTGCCCGAACATGTACGAAGAAATGGAGACATTGGCCAATGTGCTGCAGTCAGACATCGGTCAAGACATGCGCGTTCACAACAGCACGTTTCTGTGGTTCATCCCTTTCGTTCAGTCCCTCATGGACCTTAAGGACCTTGGTGTGGTGTATATACTGGAGGTTATTCACCATCTGCACTCCCAAGTCAAAGATGTCCTCAACCAAACAGTTGTCACCTGTGACAAAGTCACTGAATTTTTTTTCCTGATTCTGGTGTCCGTGATCGAGCTCCACAGAAGTAGGAAGTGCCTGCACTTGCTCTGGGTCGGCTCCCAGCAGTGGGTGGAGGCTGTCGTGAAGTGCGCCAGGCTCCCCACCACCGCGTTCGTGCGCAGTTCCGAGAAGTCGGCCGGCAGCGGCTCCAAGGGAGCAGCAATGACATCGCTGTCCCTGCATCCGATGCCATCTAACTCGGTCCAGCTTGCTTGTGTGCAGCTGATTAGAAGTCTCCTTAAAGAAGGGTATCAGCTTGGGCAGCAAACTCTTTGTAAGCGATTCTGGGATAAACTCAACTTATTCCTGAGAGGAAATTTATCTCTAGGTTGGCAGTTGACGAGTCAGGAAACCCAAGAGCTACAGACGTGTTTAAAGCAAATCATTAGAAACATCCGACTCCGAGCCCCTCAGCACACTGCTTTGGCGGAGCTGGCTCCTTCCTGCAGAGCTGCTCCTGCATCTTGTCCCAGAGAGGAAGGCGAGCGGCTGGGGAAGGCGTGCGAAAAAGACCCGCGCTGTCTGGAAAGCCCAGCCTGCTCTAGACCCGGGAACGCCGACGTGTGTCGAGTGCAGCAGAATAGCAGCACAGTAAGCAAAGCGAGCGACACTGTAGAAGAGGATGACGAGGAGAATCACATAAAAGACTTGAAACTGGAGGACCGTCTGTCAGCCGAGTCATGCCCACAGCAGAGTAGTAACAACCTTCTCCCTGAAAGAGCCCAAGATCGAGTTAAAATGCGTACACGGAAGCAGAAGTCTGTGAAAGGTAATTCCTCATGCACACCACAGAGCTGTACGTCAAGAAATGGCCCGGAAAAGGGGTGTGGCCAAGGAGCGATTTCGTCCATGCGCCTGTCGGCTGATTCCAGTACAGATCCGCTGGAGAAGGGGCCCCCGTCAAAGGAGGGCTTCTCTTCTCAGGACGACGTCCCTGGCAGAACCTCAACAGCAAAAACGAGGGCCCAGAAAAGTGAAATCTGTGCCAGGTTATCCCATGTAATAAAGAAGCAACACGGGAGAAGTGCTTTGGTCACTAGTACTGTGAAATTAGAAGGAGACCTGACTGAACCTGACATTGAGAATGTCTGTGCAAGGAAAGGTACAGGAGGCCGGAAAGGGGAGAGCTTCCTATACAAGCTCGCTCTGGACCCTGATGATATTCTGGAAAACAAAAATGGAGGGCACAGGTCTCCTAACAGTGTATTGCTGAAAAGGGAACAATTGAAGAAGGAAGAGTTAGGTGGTTTTTCTTCCCAGGAAGACGACTGTCAAATACAGGAATGTCGTGTTGATGCTAAAGATTCGGTCTTGTTTGCAGAAGTGACCAATACTTCCATGCATAGAGCATCTCCTTTTAAAGATCCTATGAGCCCACCTGAATCAGGGCGAAAGAAAGTTAGCAAGGGTGTGGATCAGGTTTCTTCTGACTTGATAGAGCAGCTCCCTAGCATCACTCTTCAGTCTGACATCTTAACAGATTCTCAGGTAGACAGAGATCTCCACAAATTATCATTGATGGCTCAAGCCAGTGTTACTACGTTTCCATCAGATTTGGCTCCAAAAAGCTCACCTCAGCTACAAAGAAAGGTAAAAGATAAAGAAGGTTTCAGAGCCAACCAAAGTAGTGTCAGGGAAACCTGCTGCGGACAGGTTATCATTATTTCAGATTCCGACGACAGTGGTGATGAGGAGGGGATTCTGGGTTTGGAGAAGCAGAGGGAACCAGGGCAAAGGTGCGCTGAGGAAGACCAGCTGGAGCAGCGTGCTTCCGTGGCCGACACGAACACGGGAAGGAAGACGACAGAGGAAGAAAGGACAGATTCCCTCTTGGAGTTGGGGGACTCTGATTCTCAGGTTTTTGAGTTCGAAAGCCAAAAGGAAGTATTTTCAGTTTGGCAAGATCAGAAACCGGACAACAAGAATTCGGCCCAAGGGGATGAAAAAAGCTCCCATTGGACTCCTGTAGCAGACATCACGAATGATTGGGGCTATGATGCAGATTACCACCTGTCTGAAGAAGCTGCTAAAACAGGAACAGAGGGCATTGAACGTGCACAACCACAAAGCAGTAGTGCTGGGGAGGGATTCTGTGAAGTTCAAGTCAGAAGACCTAAGAGAAGAAAAATGGAAAGACCAGTGGCGAAAGATGGTGTAAGGCCTTCATCGGTCAGAAATGAGGACCAGTCTGACATTCTTAATGAGAGTGAGCCAACCGAAAACAACAGGAGTACGGGCATAAGGACCTCTCCCGAAGCAGCTGTTCAGAGAACCGCCTCGGTTTCCCTGAAGAAGTCTTCGCCAAAGCCCTGTACTTACTCCAAACCTGTTCGGAGAGCCCCGGTTTCTAAAGCTGCTAAGAAAACACACTCAGATGCCAGGAGAGGGCAGAATAAGAGCTCCCATTACATCAGCTGCAGGACAGCCCCTCTCATAGTGCCACCAAAGAAGGACCGCCAGTGTCCCGAGCCGGCCTCCACTGTGGAGCGGCTCGGCCTGAAGAAGGGCCGGCGCCGGGCCTTCGAGCTGTCCCAGCGGTCTCTGGACTGCATAGTGCAGCTACGTGACCACGGCAAAAGCGTCGGCGTCATTGATGCCCGAAAAAAGACTAAACTGATTTCTCCTCAGACTCTTCCTGTGAAAGATAAGAAACTGCTCGTGAGTCAAGATCTTCAGTTTCAAAGGCAGACGAGACAGAGATCCAAACAAAGCAGACAAGGACTTTCTGATCCTAAACGTGCGAGTGCCGCGAGAGCGGGACCGCGGGCGGCCCAGAACTCGGACGCGGTGACACCGGAGCCGGGCCGCTCGGCCTGCGGTAGCGGAGGAGGGGCTGCGGTCGTGGCTCCCAGCGGTGGGGACCAGTCGGCGAGAGGCACGTCTCCTGACCCGGGGCCTGCGCCAGCACGAGGTGCCCCTCACGTGGCCACCGGTGCTTGTCTTTTGGACCCATGCGATTCTCCAGTGTCGAGTGGAAGACGGCCAGCGAGCGAAATCACGGTCTCCACTTCGGAAGAGCCTCCTGGTAGAGGGGGCCTGACGGGATACCACCTAGAGGTGGCAGCTTTGAAGAAGGCAGAGCCTGACGATGACAGTGACGAGGAGGGAGATGACCTCTTTTTGACACAACACGATCCCGAAGATATGGACTTGTGTTCGCAAATGCAGAACGATGACGATCAGCTCATTGAAGTGGTCCGTGGAGAAAACCGAGCTCAGGCGGAGGGAGATTCCGCGCACCAGCCCCAGTCGGAGTCTCTGAGCAGCGCGACCTGTGGGCACCAGGGCTGTGTCGAGACTGGGAAGACGCAGGGCGACTGCTGCTCGAAACTCTCCGGAGCCAGAGCGGCAGACGAGGATGTCTTCCGCAAGCCTGGCCTGCCTCTCTCTGCGTCTAAACCTCTGAGACCTTCCACCACTAAGATTTTTAGCTCAAGTGGTACTTCACGAACTGCTCATCTTTCCAAGTCTTTGGAAAGTAGCTCAGCACTCGCAGCTCTAAAAAATAAGTCAAGTGGAGGACGGTCTGCTTTGAAAGGACCACAGCCAGCCCCTCCCGTGTCTCCGAAGCCATCGGGTGAAGGGAAGGGTTCGTCCAACGTTCTTCGGTCTCCGGTGTCTCCAAAGCCATTGGGTGAAGGGAAGGGTTCGTCCAACGTTTTTCGGTCTCCAGTGTCTCCGAAGCCATTGGGTGAAGGAAAGGGTTTGTCCAACGTTCTTCGGTCTCCGGTGTCTCCAAAGCCATTGGGAGAAGGGAAGGGTTCGTCCAACGTTCTTTGGTCTCCGGTGTCTCCAAAGCCATTGGGTGAAGTGAAGGGTTTGTGCAACGTTCTTTCTCCAACTCCAAGTCATTCCAGCAGGCAAGCTTACAAAGTCCCATTTGGGGACAGCAGACCTCTTCCGTCTTCTCTGGACAGCACCTCCTCACAGTCCATCTCTGACACCTTCGTTAAAGAGGTCCTAAAATGGAAATACGAGATGTTTGTGAACTTCGACCAGTGTGGGCTCCCAGCAAGTCTT
The DNA here is from genome assembly GCA_004027735.1 of Carollia perspicillata. Taxonomy (NCBI): domain Eukaryota; kingdom Metazoa; phylum Chordata; class Mammalia; order Chiroptera; family Phyllostomidae; genus Carollia; species Carollia perspicillata. The sequence continues at coordinate 5,925 of PVKM010027281.1, read as the reverse complement.
TGTCAGACCATCTCCAGACCTGTGCCTGTCAGATTTCAAGACTGTAGCGATTATTTTAATGTTTTTCTCCCTTTGATGGTAGTGAATACTTTTGAAACAGTAAGTATGTATTTCCACTGTATATCGTTCAGTCTTTGAAGTTGCTCCTTTTCTTGACCACACAGAGTGATAGCAGTTAGAACAGCCGGTGTCGTGGTGACGTAGCTTCTCGCGTTCCGCAAACACGTCTGTGCGACCCTGTCCGAGGTGCTGCTGGTGTGGAGGAGGCACCTGCTTCAGCCCTGCCCTCGTGGAGCTTACAGGCAGTTCGGTGCTCGTGCACCGGGGCCTGAGCTAGCCCAGGGGAACTGTTCGTCAGCACGAAGGGAAGGGAAGGCTTCTCGGAGGAGAGTTTCCCGTGTGCATTGTTTTTTCAAAAAGTACTGTAGGCTTTCCCTCAGGTTTCCTTGAAGAGGTAGCAACACCAACCCCCCTCCCCCAGTAAATCCTAAATTCCTGTTAACCTGTCTGTCTTCTCAGTTTCTTATTTGTCAAAACAGCTGCTCTGTCCCATCAGTGGCCTCCCTTCTGCCCCCAAGCACATCCTGCTCGGGCTCTTCTCACCCCCAACTAGGACTGTCAGATTAAATACCGGATCCCGGAGCTTGGAACCCCAGGAAAACCAGCTGACCGTCCCTAGCGTCAGTTCCCAGTGGTGGTGGTAGCCTCGGTGTGGTTTTTTTGGCATTTGTGCTGTTTGATGTTCTCCTGGACCTGTTATTTGGTGTCTAACATTTCCTTGGGGACACCCTTCAGTCCATATTGCTTCAAATGCTGCTCTGTCCCTTTCTTTGGGTGCGGCTGTCAACACGTGTGTTGCGCCTTCCGCAGCTCTCCGACAGTTCCTGGCCGCCCTGTTCTTTTCCCCCCCAGTGCTTGCTTCTCAGCCTTGGTAGTTTCCGGGGCCATAGCCTCGCGCTCTGAGAGTCTTCTGGGCCCAGTCTAAGTCTACTGCTGAGCCCGTCAAAGGCATCCTTGTTCTTCCTCTCTGCTCCAGCACTTGAGTCACTACCATTTCTTTTCGATTCTTTCCTGCCATGTACAGGGTCCGGCAGAAGGAACACCCGCTTGAATATGGTTGGTAGGATGATAATATGGGTGTCATGATTTAGTTTTAATATGAACATTTCACCTAAAATGTCACGTGAGATGCTTGAGTGCGATACTGTTATATTACAGAAGTACGTGCTTATGATTTTATAATAAAAGATTTTGTAATAAAAAAAGGGTGTTGTTCGTGCCAGACCCTGTATATCTCTGTTTACATTGCTCATCTATTCTTACATGTCTACCTTTTCCACTGAACTCTTAGTGTATTAACTACAGTTTCTTAAATTCTCTGGTTTGATGGTCCTGACATCTGTGCCGTGTCTGACTGTGGTTCTTATGCCTGTTCTTCAAACTGAGCTCTTGGCCTTCGAGTATGCCTTGTAATTCTTATTGGAAGGCGGCCGTGATATACTGGGTAACGGAGCGGCAGTAAGCAGGCCTTCTGTAGTGCGGGGGGTTGTCGGGGAAGGGGCGTGTGCTGCCGTCCTGCGACGTGGCCTGGGTCTTCTAGAGGGCCTGTGCGGCTGGCCCGGGCGCCTCACACTCGGTGGTCAGTCCCCACCTCTGAGGTGAGGCACCGTGGCTGGAGTGGGCTGGAGCTGGTTCTCTCTTCCAAGTGTATTAGGTTCTGATGGAACCCCCGCAGGTTAGGCTCTGGTGGCATGTCTACCCCCAGAGCAGAGCAGTTACGGAGATCTGAACGCTCTGGTGTACAGTATTTCAACAGACCAGATTTTGTCATGTATAGTGTGCATTTTTTTGCCCAAATTTTTGAGGGAAATATAAGGATGAGCATTGTATGTGGGTAGTCCTAATTCTGTGTCTCTGTAAATGTTTTTAATTCTTTATGCTTACGCAGTAAAAGTGTAACCCGAGAAAGCAGTAATGAAATCCATATGCAAGATGATACCCTGGAATATGATAATTGGTTTTGCTTCTAAATCTAAATCAATAAAAAGTTTGAGTTAAGAAATTAAAATAAAAGACTTTTCCTGAAAGTTTGGGCCAAAAATGTGGGTGCGCATTATACACAGCAAAATACGGTAGTTCCTTGTGCCCTCCCTCTGCTGGAAGCAAAGGGAATTTTCTCCAGTGTTCACTGTGGGGACCTGGTAGAGCTCCAAGAGGCAAAACGCACCAAGTGTGGAGCCCCTTACACTGGGCTCCCCCGGTGTTTTTAACGTTTAGAGTTGTTCATACTGAGCCTCCGGCAGTTGGTCAAGTCGAGGTCGGGTTTCCTGTCTCGACCCAGAGTCCTCTCCCTGCAGGCTGTGCTCTGGAGAGTGGCGATCATCTGTGTCCTCCGGCCTGTTTGCCGTTCGGGGGCAGCAGCCTCCCTCACGTCCGCGTTGGGTGGAACAGCAGTTAATTTTTCACCTTGTTCAGCTTTTCACGTGTTAGGATAGAGTGGCAACTTCTAAGACCCTTACACGCTGAACAGGAAACTGGAAGTCCCGGATTAACTTTCAGTGTTTCTGTCCCCTGGGGTTGAGTCCCGTGTTTTATGGCGGCTCACTTTGGGAAGTGTGGCTGTTCAGCATTGGCTTTCCACGATGCTTGGACTTTCTTAATTTGTTTATTTTATTTTGTTTGCTATGTATAGGTAGCACAGGAATGGATCAGCTCTCCAAATAAAGAAAAATTCTACGAGTTGCATTTACGAAAATTTCCTGTAGAATACAAAAAATACTGGGAATTTGTTGGTGAGTTTTTTCTTCTGTAACTTGTAACATACTGTATAGTCATTGGAGATTTCTGCTCAAGGAAATGTTTAAATTTTCTGGGATGTAGTTTTCTTAAGCTGAATTTGTGGCCTCTTACAAAGAATCTGTTTAAAGTCTTGATGAGTGTAATTACTGGGACGGTTATGGGTAATGAATGTATGGGTTTACTCTTTCTCTAAAGAGACTCCCACAGGCCGGATTGTCCATGGAAGCTGGGCGTGGGGGAGGGGCAAGCTAAGGGGGCTTGGCGGGCTGAGGGGCGGGCTGTAATAACTGCGTGTAGATTCTGAGTAGATCTTCCTGCCATCTGTCTTCTCACGTCATGATCAGTGTGAGGCTCATCATCACCTTTAGGTGTTAGTTACCTTGAACATGAGAAGTATGAATCCTGCCCACTCCCCAAATCTGCCCTGCTCCGTAGAGTCACCTAAGAAAGAAAGCATGTGTCTGTTTTGGGGAAAGGCACTGTGTGTTCATTACAGGGCATCAGGGGATACTGGCTAGCAGTGGGGGAGACCACCCCCATTGCTGCCGTGCAGAGACAGCCTGTGAGCTCACTGCTGTGTGTCCTACCGCCAGGCTCGCTCCCCGCCAGCGCGTGGGGACGGGTGGGAGGATTGCTTCACCCATTTTGTGACCGTTCATTCAGAGATTTATTCGCCTTATACAGGGTGTGGCAAAAGTAGGTTTGCAGCTGCGAGTATGCAAAACAGTTATTTTTTTAATATTCTACTTAAAAAAAGATTTTATTTATTTTCAGAGAGAGGGGAAGCAAGGGAGAGAAGCATCCATGTGTGGTTGCCTCCTGCACGACCCCCGCTGGGGACCTGGCCTGCAACCCAGGCGTGTGTCCTGACTGGGAATTGAACCAGCAACCCTCTGGTTTGCAGGCTGGCGTTCAGTCCACTGAGCCACACCAGCCAGGGCTATTATTTATTATTGTTCTCCATACAGTCGACTGGTAACCTGCTCTCGTCTCACCCTGTAAATGCTGTCAGACCACGGGTAACCGTAGGTGCCGGGTACGTAGCTGTCAAGAAAACAGAACTTCTGCCTTCACGAAGTTCGCACTTGACTTCTTTTCATTTACTGTGTCACGGCTGTCTTTCCAGAGCTATGGAAAGGGTAATGGCAGTAGACTTAGTGTTCCAAGGCATCCCGCCGTAAGCGTGTTCCATAGTTGCATTTCACTGATCACTTCCAGTTGGACGTGGACATCGTTCACGGTGTTTCTGTGTCACACGCACTGGGTAAGCCTCGGGGCCGGGGCCGACTTGAGGCGGCACCGTGCGACCCCGTTCACTCAGACACCTCTGCCCGGCCGCAGGGCACGGCGTGAGAGTGCGCGTCTCGGTCGTTTGCTGTTGAGACTCTCGCTTCAGCTTTACGTGTGGAAATGTGTCCTGTTCGAGGTTGTGGTTTCGTTCCCAGATCTTCACTGGTCATTTGTGATCGAGTGGGGGTTGGGGACGGGGGTGACTGTGCCCTTTGTCCTTTTTTCTGTTAGGGGGGTGGTTTTCTTCATTTGGAAGCATCATTGTGAATAATTCCTAAGTCACTCCTTTGGCTGGCTGGTGCTCATCTCCATCGGACGACAGACTTACGTAGTGTTTACTCTCGTCTCCGGCTGCTTTAATTGAGCCTGTCTGTCCAGGTTATCGGTTCTGTGTGCACGTGCGTTGTTTTTGTTGTCATGCTAATGTAGCATTGCGTGAGCACGTCACAGTTCACCGTGGGCAGGCGTTTTCCCCAGCAGTTTTGACCTGTGCATCGGGTTTCCAAGACTATGCTCGAGTTCAGTGATTGGCCGCGAGAACTCAGCACGTTCTTGTGCTTCCGGCTGGGACTTCCTGTGACGAAGGGCTGCGAAGCAAAGGCAGCAACGGGAAAAGCGTGGGTGGGGGGAGGTTGCAGATGCCACAGGCCTGCCCTGCTGGCTGTCTCACACAGCGGTGACGGGTTACGCTGCTGTGGCCCCTCGTGTCCCTCGGTGCTCCGGGGAGGGCCCCTCGGCTGCACCCTTCTGGAGCTGGAGGCGGACCGCGGGCTCTCCGCGTGCCTGAGCTCGGCACGGGTAGGTGGTGCCGAACGCGCTGTGCAGAACAGTGCGCGGCTCTGGGTCTTCCCCAGCGTGTCCGTGTCAGTCGTGGTTGTGTCCATTTTGGCCATTGCAGGGTGTGTGCTGATGGTCTCCCGTGCATTTATCTGTGATAGCCTTTGTTGCAGTGGGGCTGAGCACCTGCTCACAGGTTTAGTCGGTGCTTCTGGAACCTCTTCGGGGCAGCGCCTGTTCAGTGAGTGGGTTGTCTTCTTCTCGCTGAGTTGTGGCCGTTCTTCTTAGAATCTGTGTGCAAGCACGTCTGCCACTTGGGTTCGCATTTTGACGCTTTCAGTGATGCCCTAAAAAGGTCGTATTTTTTGTCTTCTGAAGCTTCTTATTTTTAACATAAACACTTGTGGTGTGAGGTTAGTGCTCTGTGCTTCAGCGAAGAGCCCCTTCCTGCCGTGGGCCCTGAAGATGCTGCCTCAGCGTCAGGCAGAGATGCCCGCGAACGGCAGTGTGCGGATCTGCCCTGTGTCCTGTTTTTCTGCTGTCCTGGGTCAAGGTGCACATTCGAAAGGGCTGAGTAGGCAGCAGGCACCGTAGGTGGCCTGCACAGAAAAGGTTTGGCTCTCTACGGAAAAAGCTTGTCAACCCCTTTTCTAGAGGATTTGGTGTCCAGCCGCTTGGAATTGGTTTTGTGCACGAGCGAGATGCAGGGTCACGTTCCCGTTCTGCTCTTCACCCTGTGGGCCTGTTTCTGGGCTCGCCGGTGCCCGGGCCTCGTGGCCTACTTGCTCCATCTCGCTTTCTGGGTTTTGACGTCCAGTACGCCGTCCTTCTGCCTTGGTTTGCTGCCGCGGTCCAGCCACGGCAGGGTCAAGGGGTCCCTCTAGGTGAAGGCAGGAGTCGGCGCGGAAATCAGGCTACTACACAGCTCATGGCAGGTGAAGCTCTGAAGACGTTTATTAATTTCATAAGCAAGGTTTTATATTTTCTAAATTGGCAAAGCTTCTGACTTGGTGATTACAGTTGATCATAGAAACGGAAAATCCATAACCCAGATATAAA
>PVKM010027280.1:0-18855 GCA_004027735.1 Carollia perspicillata | reverse complement strand
TTGTGTTGTCTGCATGTGCCATGAAAATTGTATTCTTACTGCTGGCTGTTGTACTTAGAGCTGAATCTACATTTGGGCCATTTTCTGAGATGTACAGTTGCATTATCCCTTAGATCTAGCTCAGGGTAAAATCTTTTCAGAAATTAAATTCTCATTTGAAGCTTTAACCTGGTCCAGGAAGCTTGTCTTACACTTTGCTTGAAGTTAGCCATTATTACATTTTGAGAACACTGACACATTTGAAGATCATTTCACCACATATTATTAGCACCAGTCCCTGGGAAACTGCCAGCAACACTCTGTTTTGTTTTTGTCTGAATGAAGGGAAGCCAAAGCGTTTTAATAGCAATGACGCCTGTGCCTATTCCATATGAGGTCTGCTAGTTGGGTATGGAATCTTGGACATTCCCAGTAACCTGATACTTCATCTTTGTTCTCTTGGTCATATCTGTCCACCATAGTTGACTTAGCTGTAAACATTTAAGACAATCGAAAACACTCACCCAGTTGATTGTCTGTCCTTAGGGCTCAAAGGTTGAAAAGACAACATCCATAGCACTTTGTCTCCATAGTTCAGCTACTGGAACACTGACCAAGAGAAGTCTTGGTGGTGAGAAGGTGGCCATGGCCTGAAATTGGGTCCAGGTGTATCTCTTTTAAGGCTCTTCCCATTCTGGCCTAAGCATAAGACCTGAAAGACGTGGTCTGTGACTGTTGGTTGGGAAGAGAGGTGGAAGGTATTCCAGAAATGTTCAGGGTAGTCTGCAAAGGAGTTAGTGACCACCTGGATATGGGCAGTATTAGACCAAGGTGGCATCTAACACACCTCCCAGCTTGAGTCCCTAGTGTGGATGTTACCAGTCCCTGGGAGGAGAAGTGATGAATGAGAGCAGGTCTATGAGGTCAAGATGATGAGCTGGGCAGGAAGACCTTCTGCAGAGTTGGAGAGTATGATCACGTGGAAGGGGCAGTGGGAGCCATGTGATACTGAGGGACCTCCCTGCCCCACGGTGTGTGTAAGGTGGAAGAGAATGAGTATTGGTGGCTACTAAGAAAGTAAGGTATTTTGAGGGGGAGAACTGCTTGGGTTTCTACCAAGATTGAGGTCAAGGAAGGGCTTAGGAAAAATTGGAGATATAGAGGATATTTTGCCTGGGCTAGGATGTCAGTGTTTGAGACGGTCCCTGTTTGAGACGGTCCCTGTTTGAGACTGTCCCGCTGTCTTTTCCCTGCTTTCTAATTTTTTCAGCTGACACTGCTCAACCCCCCCACCTGGATTCTCTTTCCTCCCTCAGTGTGTGCCTGGGGCGGGTGGTTCTTAGACTTTCCTGTATGGGGAGGGAGGGTGTCTCCAGGGGAAAAGGAATTGGGCGCAGGCTTCCATCCCATAATTCTCATGGCAGATTTAGTTTAGTAAGGGCTTGACAAAGCCCCTTCCTTCACCCTGTCAGTCTAGAACGGGATGAACAGGGAGACTTAATCCTCCAGTTTAGTCTTTCAATTAAGTCCCGTCCTCTGGTCAACAATAATCCAGCCTCTTGGGTCTGTTTTTTATCTGCAGTCCTTTTGATAACGTGTGCCTGAGGCAGCATGTTATTTCTCTTTCTCTCTCTCTCTTTCTGTGTCTCTTTCTCTCCCCCTTTCTCCCTCCCTCCTTCCCCCAACAAACACACACACCCCACCATGGTAATTGTACTGAACACTGAATGCTTATCGCCTCATTCTTTTGACTTGGATAGAGGCACAATTTAGAGCAAAGTGTAGAGTATAAAATCTGTCCAAACACAAAGGGCCACGGTGTATGTCATATCAGCCCCATAAAATCGGCACTAAATTTATGGAATGTGCACGGAGAAATCCCTCACAAATCAGAAAAGACTGATTACACAGAAAAGCTGAAAATGCTTCTTATATCACCGCAAAAACACAGGGCTAGAAAATCCCAATCGGGCAATGATGTTCTAGCCTAAAGCAATCCTGAAGCCATATTTTGTGTCCTTCTTCTAACAGTAAGACTGTCACTGCTGTAAAGCTGACGGTGTGGAGTTTGTTTATTTGCGGTACTAGATTATTTGATTAAGAACTTCTGCCACAACTTTGCCTTCAGATTTGCTGCAGTGAGAGAGAACTCAACATTTTCCTCCCCGAAAGCCTGCACACTGCAGCATGAACGGAAAGGGGTACCATGTGAACTAGACACAGTGTCACTTGAGAGGGTGGTAGAACTTGTTCTCCAAAGGGAAAAGTCGGGCTTGAATTTTCTTATTCTCAGCCCTTTGTTAGTACTGTCCCCTGCCAGTTACCTTCCCCGCTCCTCGCAGTGTTTCTGCTTCAAATGCGCATCCCCCTCCTGAAGCACCCAGCTTACACTGCAGTGCAACCTGCGGCTCCGGTCACAGAGCAGGCGCCCTGTCCTCCCCTGCACACGGGCTCACCTTCAGAGGTGGGGGCACCTCCTGACTCTTCCCTGTCCCCAGGAGAGCCATCTCTGGTTCAAGGCAGATACCTACCCCGAGCCTCCTCCCTCCGATTTTCTTGCTCCATTAGCTGTTCCGTTTCTCGTACAGTTCGGGTCCGCTGACCCAGCTCTCCCAACCTTGGATTTCCTCCTGTATTCTTTGATTCCCTTTAAATCTCTCCCACCTTGAAACAAAATAAAAGTAAAAATAAAAATAGAAATCCTTCTTTGGCCCTGAACCCTCCTCTAGCTGTGTCCTCGCTCCGTGGAGAACGGTTAGGCTGTTCTCCCTCTCTTTGCAGCTCCTGCTCTCTTTTCAACCCTCAGGGGCGGGTTTCTGCCCCCACCCCATGGAAACAGGTGCATCTGGGTCAACAGTGACTTTCCAAAACTTTCCTTTCCTTATATGACTTCAACTTTCTGTTTATAATTTAATACTTATTTTTGAATTACACAAGGAATACATAAATGCAAGCTCTTTCAACAAAGAAAATGCAAACGATGTAGGAGTAAACATCTGTAGCACAGGGTTATGGTTTCCATCCATACTCTACCCCATCACCATTCCCCAAGCCCATAGATTTCTTCGAAGGTACATATAGTTAATAATGTAGAGTTTAGTATTTCTGTCCATTTGAATACGGACAGGGAACTAGATTATATAATGACATACTCTTTTTATTTACTATTTACTGTTCATTTTATTCTCAACTTTCTGTTTACACTAATTTGGAATTCTTTTAAAACATCAGTATATAGAGAATTACATTCTTTCTTAAAATTCTCTTTTCTATAGCTTCTACACTGTCGCTCCCTCCTATTCTCTTACTCTTTCAATAATTCCTTCTCGTCCTCTTTTATGGCTTCTCTTGTTCTGTCTTTATCTTAAATGCAGCTGTTCTGCCGATCTGCGCCCTTCTGCCTCTTCTGTCCTCAGTTGGCACCCCTTGCCAGGCTCCCCCCATGTGGACAGGTCATCCTTTTTCCATGCTTCCTCTAGGCTGGGCACCACGCTACATGCACCATATGCTCATTTCATTTAATAGTCACAGAGCTCATGAATATTTTTTATGCGTGGTACGATCTCCACTGAGTCTGAGGTCTTAAAACAGATAAAGTAATCCCCTGGAGGCCACCATTCTAGTAAGTGGAAGAGCTGGAATTCAGATCCAGGTCAGGCCTGTGCACATAACCCCCAAGATATATTGTCTCCAATATGTGTAGAAACTGACAAATTTGCAAATATGCATTTTTCTATATCGATACACATTTGCCATGTTCCTCTGGGTGCTCAGAGTTACCTGATACTAAGCAAGTCCAAAACCAAACCCATCTTTCTTCAAGTGGCTTGTTGTCCACTTCTCTCTACCTAAGAAGTAGTTTCCTATACACTCGGTCACTCACGCCTGCAGATGTCATCCCCTGTGTCCTCCATCCCCGGTGCTCACATCCAATCAGCCACCAGTTGTGGACTCAACCCCTGAACTAGCTCGTCCTCCTTCCTGTCTGTGTTGACGGCGGTTGCCCGGGCTACTGCTCAGCCATCTCACCTGTCTCTCTCCCAAGTTTGCTTTCTAATCCATTCTCCAACAAATGCAGTGTTTAGAACAGGGGTTTTAGTCTGTAAATTTTATTCTTTTTAATCTCTCCTAACAGAGATTCTTGCATTTCCATTAGTTGCAAAGGGGACAGTATAGAAGAGGAGAGTTGGCTGTAGAGAGAGATTAGTAGGGGTGATACAGCGTTAGCACCTCATGCTAGTGTGGGACATAAAAAATATTGATTAGGCAGTGGAGTGGATCTATTGATATGAGAGAATCTGAGAGTCAGAAGAAGTGGAAGAAAGTAATGCTAAAACAACCACGAGCAATGAAAGATAGGAAGGCCTGGCGCAGCTCCGTAAGGGTGGCCGCTGCCGATGCCATGCATTGCTGAGACAGGAGTTGCACTGTGATCCTCCAGGACTGGGTTTCCTGCTGTCCCAAAGACATTGTCATACCCTAACATGAGGAATGCTGGTTTGTAAGAGTTTTCTCAATAAAATTGAGCTATTTTTCTTAGTTACCTGTTATATGACTTTTCAGTTTGGATTTTACTGTAGTTATTATTTATATCTCATTAGCATATATATCCAGCATATTAGCCATATATGCTAGATATATATGTTATCTCTTTGTAAGTATGTCTTTAATCAAAGTAACTTGGATGAGGTTCTGGCCCTAATAATTCTTTGCTCAGCTAATAGAATTTTTATCCTCCTTTAAAAATAATTAAGGCTTATGATTTTACCCTCTACTTTTGGTCTGGAATCTTTAGGATTTTATTTAAATGTTTCCATTTATCCTGTGTAGGATAGGTTGTGGTTTGGTTTTGATTATGAATATTACCCATGAATATTTTACATGTATATATGTATGTATGTAAAATATTCATGTGCACATACCTCAAATTTACCATCCACCGGTGTTTGACAGATGGGTTGGCTTTCATTATGTTGATTTATATAGCTTAATTTTATTATTTCCTTTGGCAGTAAGAAACCATTTTTCCCCCTGGTGGATGTTAAACTTAATAAAAACCAAACAGAACAGAAATAATGAATAGATTAGGCAAAAATTCTTAAACTTGAGCATTACCTAGCAACTAGAAAATTTAATCAGATAAAACCTGTATTGGAAACATGGGAAAGAAAAACTAAAGCTCTGGAAATCCCCACACTGAAGGGAAACCATACCTGCATGTTCAGTTGATTTGACCCGGTGCCGAAGTAGACACTCATTTGCTAGTGGGATACACAAAGAGCTCTGTTACAAAAAGGTGAGAGGATTTCCCAGTACGAGCAGTGGGTAATCTCAGGACACCCAAATGAGATAAGTTAAATGACTTTAAAATTATGAAAAATTGAAAATTTTAAATATATTTTATTGATTATGCTATTACAGTTGTCCCATTTCCCCCTTTCATTCCCCTCCACCCTGCATACCCCCTCCCACCCACATCCCCCCGTTTAGTTCATGTCCATGTGTCATAAGTTCTTTAGCTTCTACATTTCCCACACTACTCTTGCCCTCCCTGTGTCTATTTTCTCCCCACCGTCTATGCTACTTATTCTCTGTACCTTCTCCCCACCCTCTCCTCCCACTCCCCTGTTGCTAACCCTCTATGTGATCTCCATTTCTGTGGTTCTGTTCTTGTTCTAATTGTTTACTTAGTTTGCTTTTGTTTTAGGTGTGTGAAAAAGAACAAACCATGCAAAATAACTCATATTAGATGACTTTTCATTTGAATGAGTATTTTGTGCCAACCCCATGTCAGGTGCTGGACCAGTCTGTAATATTTTTGCCTGCATTGTTGTGGAGCCTCCAACCTGTTTCCCTCATTGCAAGCCCTACTTTTGTCTTGTTCCATTAGTAGCAGCCAGTGTGATCCTCTTAAAAAGTTAGACCTTGCCAAGCCTTCGATCAAAGCTCTGGCATCTTACACAGGGTGAAAACCTGAGATTTTACATTAGTCTACAGAACACTTTAGGCTTTAGAATCCTGTTTCCTCATCTGCTTTTATTACTTAGTCTCTATTTGTAAACTTTTAAACATTTATCTTCTGTGCTCTAAATTTAAGCCGCTGTTGATCCTAAAAGTTAAAAAGCAATAAGGGGCATTTATATCACAGTTATACAAATATTATGTCCCAAAGTATGAAGGTTGGTGTTTGGTTCCATAGAGAATGAAAGGCAACCAGATGCAATAGAATATTTGCTCCTTGCAGGAGAATCTCGCATGTATTAACTTCTCATTTCTTTCTAGTTTCCTTTACTTCCTCTGGCTTGTGTTCTTGCATTCCACGTCATCTTTTATCTTTGTTTTCTGTTTTATTTGGTTGGAAAACTCCTCATAATTTTTCCCCTGTTGTAAATGTGGAGGTTACCAAACTGTTTTTGTTCGAAACTGGCTCTTGGCCTGTTGATTGGTTGCCTGGGGTGGGAATTTAAGTTAAAACATATTTTTCCTTCCATTCTGTGCTGTGATCTAGCATCCCAAGTTCCAGATTGAGAAGTATGTCATCTTGATTGTCACTTTTTAAAGATAATCTATGTTTTTTTGAAGCTTTTTACCATTTTTCTCTAGCCTTAGAGCCCTGATATTTTACCAGGATGTCAGGGTATGAAATATTTTCATTGAGAGCCTTTCCAGGTTATCTTTCGTACTCGAACCATGCCATGTTTGGTTCAGGGAAGGTTTCTTTCATTTCATGGTTTCTTCCTCATCAGAGCCTATGACTTTTTCCCTCTGGAACTTCTGTAAGATAGATATTAGACTTCTTGGATCTATCCTCCACGTTGCTCAGTTTTTCTTTCATATTTCCAATCTTTTGTATTTTTGTTCAGTGTTCTTTATTTCTCCAGACACCCAGCTTAGTTTTTGGCCATGTCTGGTTTATTGGTTAGCACATTCATTGACCTGTAAAATTTTAATAATCATTTTTTTTTGTTTCCAATAACTCTTCTTGTTATCAGACTACTTTTTCTCATGTAAGTCCCTTTTTGTCTTATAGCTCTGATAGCCTTCCATGTCTCTCTGAAGATGATGAACCTCTGTTGCCTGAATTAGCCTTGTATCCTCTAGTGTCCTTCTGTTTGTTCACTTGGGGCTGTATTTATTATCTGCTGCTGCTTACTAATTTATTCCATAATTCTTGAAACAATAAAGAGTTTATTGTCTCCCCACAGTTTCTATGGGTCAGGAGTACAGGTATGTTTTAGTTGGATGTCTCCGCCTGAATTTCTCACACAGCAACAATCGAGGTGACAACCAGGTCTGCAGTCTCATCTGAAGGCTCAACTGTGGGAGGATCCATTTCCAAGTTCACGTGTGGTTATTGGCAGGATTCACTTCCTTACCAGTTGTAGGATTGAAGCCTCAGTTCCTCGTCAGCTGTTGGCTGGGGGCCTCTGTCAAGTTTCTGCCTGTGGGAACATCTCCACAGAGCAGCTCACAGCGCAGCACTGACTTCCCTCTGAGCAAGCCAGTAAGACAGTAGCAAGTGGAGGCAAGCAGGATAGAAGCCAGTCTTCTTATAAACTAATCTTGGAAGTGCCATCCCATCCTGTCTGCCATATTCTGTTCTTTAGAAGTGAGTCATACAGGTCTAGCTTACACTCAAGAAGAGGAAGGGATGACGTAAAGGCATGAATATTTCCAGAAGGCAGCCATCACTAAAAAGACAGTTAGCAACTAAGCCACCTTAGATGCTGTCGCCTGGAGAGGCCTTGGTTTTTGCGAGTTGGTTTTCTCAAGTGTGTAGTGATCTTCGTTCTAAATGAAGGACCTTGTGGGTTATTACAGGTACCAGGACTGGGTTTACCTTGTGACTGAGAATGTAGATCTGTGTCACATATATAGGCTTCCTTTTGGGTTATGCAGGAAGATAGCAGGAAGGCAGGATGGTACTCCCCCTTGTATAATTCTATATCTGTCAGTGTGCATAGGTGGAAACTATGACTTGCTACCAGCCACCAGTGCATGGCAAATGAGCTGGGATTGTTTCTCCCTTGATTCCATCACATCATATGGCAAAGGAGAAGGGATTTTGCAGATGTAATTACAGTCCTAAGCCAGTTGATTTTGAGATAATTAAAAAGGAGATTTTCCTGAGTGGACCTGACTTAATCAGACAAACACCCTCAAAGGGGGACCAGGGCCTTCCCTGAAGTCACAGATGCTCCTGCTGGCCTTGAAGAAGCAGACCACATGAGTTCTATAGCTGAAGGAAAATTAACTTTTCCAACAGCCTGAATGAACTTGGAAGTGGGTTCTTCTCCACTCAAGCCTCCAGATGAGAATACTTCTTGTCCGACATTTTGATTGCAGCCCTGTGAGACCCCGAGCTGAGGATCCAACTAAACTGAACCTGGACTCCTGACTTGTAGAAACCATGAGATAATACACATGTTGTTTTAAACCACTCAGTTTGCGGTAATTTGTTACACAGCAGAAAATTAACGCAATGTGTTTCCCTCCTAGTCCCTCTCAGTGCTTCTGCTGTTGTGGTTGTCCTTTGGGTCTGCAGTGGGTGTCTGGACTAAAGCCAAGCCCTGTGCTCTCGGAGTCCAGCTTCCTCTCTAGGAAGGAGACCCCTTTCTACAGACGACTTGGGCTGTGACTTGAGGGAGCATTATTGAGGCTAGTTGTATCTTTCATTTCCTTGTATTGGGTGTTGTGAAGAGGAGGAACCTAATTTCCTGATGTTCTAAGGGTACTTGAATGAAATGTCCTAGCAATCGTCTCCTCGTCTATTCCCATTCTTCGTGTTTGTCGAGTCTAACTTTGAGGCTTCTCTGGCCACTCTCGTTGGGAACCATGCTTATACAGGGGCAGGCAAAGGTGGCTTACAGCTGCGAGTACGTGAAACACAGTTTATCCTTTCATTATTAATGAATTAATAATTAATTATTGTATTTATTATTATTATCAACCAACTTTTGTCTACCCCTGTATGTGAGGTTTTCTCTAATCTTCCTACCACTCTCATTCTTCTTGGTTTTTCTCTTCATGGAATTTCATGTAACTTCTGGTCTGTTGATGGCATATTTTCCTGTTTTATAATGCTGTTATGGTTTCATTCTTAACACAGAAAACCATTTTCATAGCATTTCAGTGGAACCTTAGAATTTATGGGAGGCTGTTGCTGGTGGTGAGTCTGCATGAACTGGATTGGACTTTTTCTTTTCATACAAGAAAATAAAATACTGTTTTGTGATCTAATACTGATCCAATATATTTGTAATAAATTTGAACGTGTTTTTGAAAAAATTGATGAGAACAGGCAGAATTTTTATAATATAATTACTTTTCTCATGTTCTGTTATTACTTCCTCCCTTAAAAGTCCCCAAAGCATATTTCTATGAAGACTCTACTCTTTTTTCCCTCTTTTTCTCTTCTGCCCACTTACAGTTACACAGCCTTTCTTTCTACTCTCTTAGGGTAATTTCTTAGAACAAGTGACTTACAAATACTGCTGACACTATGGTTTTTCTAACTGGAATAGCACACATGACATAAGTGCTGAGGGTGTCGAGATAATTGAACTGAAACTGTGATTTTAGAATTGTCTTAAGACTCTTTTAGTTCCAAGTAACACAAACTTGTTTCAATTTAGTTTAGGTTACAAAGAGAATTTATGAGATGGAAACTGTAATATCTCACTGAACCTAAGGCTAAAAATTATATTCAGATGTCATAAGGGTCTGGAACCAGAGTGGAAAGCTGACAGGCACCCAGGTCGTCGTTATTTTCTGTCTCAGACTTTCTGTCTCTGTCGTCTCTGCTTTGCTGAACATCTGATATTCTTTTCCCTCTCAGAAGACTCACTTTGTTTGGCCATAGATGTGGCCAACTATGGCTGCCCAACAGCGGTAACCTGAGTTTCTATGTTCATAGCATTTCGGTTCAAGCAAATAAGTCAGAGGCACAATCCCAGATTCTAAGAAGAAAGAATCTAACTGGTTTATCTTGGGCCAGTTACTTTTTTTTTTTTAAGGCCAGTTTAATGTGGTCATTGAGGGCAAGTTTTATGGTACACACTTGGCTGCCAGGGCCCAAGTTCCCAAAGAAGAAGTAAATGGGTAGAAGATTGGGCTGATACCTCAAAACACATCTGCTGCAATATTCTTGTTTATATCCAGTGTGCTGTTTCTCATTAGAGAAAGTTTAGCTTGTAATTAAGAACATGAGCTTAGGGTCAGACAGACTTTGATTTGAATCCCATCCAGCCCTGCCATCTACAAGCTATGTGACCTCTGTGAAGATCAAGTCCTTTCTCTCTACAATCGGAGTGACAAAACTATCTTCTTGAGTTTCTGGGAGGATGAGATGAGAATATATAGGGTGCCCCCTACACAGTCAATTAATAAAAACTATTGTTAATTATGGCTATTATCATACCATTTGGGAAAGATTGTGTGAATGGAGGAAAATACATTTTTACCAACTTCGCACTGCAAGAAGCTCCGGAGACAGAACTTCAGATGCCACAGATGGCGTAATCAATAAAAATCTAAGCAGAGTTTGTCTTTACCACATTAAAGAAATGGGCACAGGCTAGACTGTAGGAGTTAGGGCCCAAAGAATCTACACTTATTTCCAGGATGAAATTTTTGCTTCTGCTGCTTTGGAAAGAATGTGCAAAGGTAGTCAGTGTTCTCAGAACCCTAAAGAGAGCAAGCGAGTCTGGTGGATGCTGGTACAGTCACCACGGTTCTCTTCAGCCGGTGCCTGTTCTGACAGTCATTTCACTTATTCTTTCTGGCAAGCCTGTTTTGATTGGCTAGTGCCTTGCTTGGTGAAATATTTTAAATATCATCCCTATAAACCAAGTATACGCTGTCAAATCAAAGACTTCAGTTCCTTTGTTTAAAAAAAAAGATGTGCTATTTTCTTCATAGAACAGTGGATTTCCTTTGTACTTTTCTCACTGATATGATAAAACAGTGGGTGGGTAGCAGCCATCATTAGATGAACTCTAAGTAAAAAATACGTATACTTATAATTATTCAAACTCTATGTAGTTAAAGGATGCCAAAAGTGGGCCAAAAGTTAAATGAAGTTTTAGTAAAAACAATATGTAAAATTATAGTCACTTGAGTTCTTTGTAAGGGGTGTCATATGTGAACCAAAAGTTAATGTTTATGTAAAGCAGAGTTAGCCGAGCAAGCTATGTTTCTGGCTTCTTTTGAAACTGTAGTGCATGCTTTTCTATATGGAACTGTAGTAGAACAGCATCTCAATGACTAACTATAATTTTTTCTCAAGTTATGCAGACATTTTGATTGAGAGGGAAGTATTGATGCAGAAGTACATTCATCTTGTTCAGATCGTAGAGACAGAAAAAATTGCAGCTAACCAACTGCGGCATCAACTTGAAGATCAAGACACAGAAATCGAAAGGCTTAAATCAGAGGTATGTCTCAGCTGGTAATTCCTTCCCATCATTTCATGCTTACAGTCATCTCCTCACAATTATTTAAGGCCTATTGGGGGGCAAATTTTTAAGCCCAAATGTAGTTTCTCTGCTATCAACATGTATGTGGCCAGGCCACTGATCTACATTAGAAATGAATCTAATGTCTGTGTTAAAATTAGGCAAATATACTTCAATAAAATATCAGGATTGTAGGCTATTTTTAAATTATTTGTGCTCCTGATGTCCTTCATTTGATCAGTTATTCAGAGTTGACTATAATATTTAATTGTTTACAGATTGACTCTTATGATAAAGGTAATCGTGAGTCTGTCATAGAAATTCAATTAAAGTCCAGATGACGACTAAGGAAAGAGCAAAAATGAATTCAGAATGACTTTACTTTTTCTGGATCTAAGGAGTCTAACCTTCTTCCCTGTAGAATTTTGAAAAATATGTTTGAATTACAATGTAAGACATTTGTTAGGGTGCATTTTCTCCCTGAAGTTGGAATTCTTGCCTCCTCCTTCTCTTCCCCCCACCCCCTTAGTATGAACTTCACAGGCCCTGTGCTCCCAGGTAGTGAGACTGAGCCAGGTTAGAGCAGAAGGTGCTCACAGACTCTGCAGCCATGGCAGTGTGTGTGCCTGGGCCCTCGTCTCTGCAAGGTGCCTCCGTCTATATACTTTGTCTTGCTATCCTGTCACTCCTCATACGAAGTGATCAATGGTTGAATATTTGAAGAGGAATGTAGAAAGTGAGTTTTTTTTCCCCTCTTTTTCACCAGCAGGGCATTAGTATCTTCTTTGCTTCCAAGAGAAGTGTTGGACAGAATGAAATCTACTGCTAATTGTGTTCTTGACAGAAATAATTCAGGCTCCTTAGCCTTGGTAACTTTCTTGTCACTTTTCTGTCGTTTGACAACTTTTTTTTTTTCATTTCCTCACTCCTTCCCCTAAGACATGCTCTGTGAATCCTGTGACGGGTTTCACCTGCTTTCTGTGTACAACACCCCCAGTGCGCAGAGCAGGGGCCTCAGCTCGCTCCATCTGGGATCCGCTGCCTTCCCCGGTGATGATTACTTGCAGACTGTGTTCACCATATCATTAGTGTTGTTATCTTCACGATTCAACCCTGAAATCTGATACAGTGAAAACAACAACAGAAAACCTAACAAACCTGCATTTTAAAAGACTATATCAGGCACTGTAATTTAAAAGAAAATTATTGTGTTCTTTCTTTGCCACCGTACAATAAGCTAGAGCAGATGCTTGTCTGCGAAGTGAAAGAGGCTGGTATTTTCTCTCCAAGAGAAACGCGGCACCAAGCGATGCTCCCCGATATTCGTTTGTGTGTGCCGATCTGTCTTCACTGTGTTCTGGTTGAGTCTGAATATAGACCGCAGTTAGAAACTGTCAGGAGCAGGTATGTCTTGTGTGGTCGCTTGACAGGAGCCACAATTTACTTCCTACTCCTTCTATTTCCCCACTTCCCTGCCAGAACATGGCAGAGATGTGTACTTGGTATTAGAAGTAAAATGCAAAGACAGGTCAGAAGGAGCGATTACGATCCGTTAATTTTGTGCTTGCTTGTTAGTAAATCTGTTGAGGTTCTTACGTTTGTAAGCACTTGCAACTGAGCAGTAAGCCGTCCAGTGAATTTTGTCACTAAGTGCAGTTGAGAGGCCATCTGGTCTTGAATTGCCCCTCACTGGTCACAGAACTGAACTGGAGATAAAAGGAGATCCCAGATCGTTTCGATCCTTTTTTACCTTTTTTTGGTGGGTTGGGGCCAACCCTAGGGCTCTGGAGTTCCCTTTGCAGTTTCCATTTCCCCCAGGAAAATTGTGAGTCTGCTCACCTATGTGTACCTGGAAGGCTGCAGGCTGATTATTCCCACTGGGGAAGCAGGAGCTGTGAGCTGAGTGTCTTTGCATTTGGAGACCACAGGGCATTGCGGGCAGCTGCCTGCAGGTGAGGTGGTTGACCTGTCTGTCCCTCAGCTCCTGAGAAGGCCTTGGCCTGGGCATTGCTGGCAATACTGGCAGGGCTGAGTTTCAGGCTAACATTTCGCCTAACCCAGACCCCAATTCACATTTCCATAGTTACTTCTCATAAGCACTGCTGTTTATAACAAAACAAAAGGCTTGGGGTAAAGTTCATGCTTCCCCTGCTGCGGCACCAAAGGCAGAGAGAGTGAATAAGAAGTGAATGCTTCCTGAAGATCTCATGAGCTACCTTGGAGGCGTAACTATGGGTTATAGCAATAATCCAGTATTTTCCAAACCATGAAATGGACCTGTTCTGTGTTCTAGATTGTTGCTCTTAATAAAACCAAGGAACGAATGCGGCCTTACCAAAGCAATCCAGAAGACGAAGATCCAGACATCAAGAAGATTAAAAAGGTAGGATGCTAGGGGTTGCTGGCTGTGGAGGCACAGTGACCCGCTGGGGGTTCTGTGCTACTGTCTTTGCCACCCTGTCCTGAGCTGAGAACCTTGGTGTTTCTGTTCTGATGGCTCCCAGACTTGCCCTTCGGGGTGATCCAGACATGACTACTTTTCTAGAAAAGTATCAGCTTAAGGTTTCTTTCCAGTCCTGAGAATCCCCTTTTGGACTCTGTGGGAAGGATGTCAACCTGACGTTAAGATAATGGTGTTCTCCAGTTGGGTTAATTAAGTGCTGTTTAACCTCCTGATTTTGTGCTTCTTTCATATTTTGGGGGTATGTTTTTTAAATTACATTTCAAAAATATTTCTTTTAGTCATAGTCTTTAGTGCTTATTTTTTCGAACATGTGAGAAGTTTGAATAAATCACTGCATCTGCTCAGATTTCTAGTTTATTATTATTTCTTTCTTGTTTAACATTCACAAAATCAGCATATGTTTTCCATCTTACTGTTATTTATAACTGTACAACTTTTGTAATTAATCAGACACTGGCACTCAGTCTAGTCTACTGTGTTTGCTTTATGTCATCTAGGATTTGAGTTCTGTAATTCTAATTGTCCTTGGTAAAGCACTTATCAGCTTTGTTAACATTATGTGAGAAGCCTCACCATTAAAATCTTTAGTTCTTAATTTTTTCTTAATTCTTTTTCTCTATCCTAAATAATTATTCCTTTTCATCTGTAACAAAACTTTAACTAAATATTGCTTAGAATTTGAAATAGAAATATTTCTTAGGACTAAATTACAATGTCTTTAGTTTTTAAGAAATAAAAAAATAAAATAACATCTTTTTTAAGAACTTATAACTTTATACATTGAATTTGGTTCATGCTATTGTGTTACAAGATTAATATTATTGCCTTTCTTTTAATAGTATGCAGTTGCATGTGAGCAAAGAAATCAGTAAAATACAACTTTCAGGGCCTGGTGGAAACTGGTCTGTTAGGGAGGAAGTGGCCGGCTTTTGCTCTGCAGGAAGTAGCCATCCAAGTGAATAGAAAAGTTTTATTTAACACAAAATTCAATTTAGTTGATTTGTTAAAATGCTCTGTTAAATGGAAGAATAATTATAAATACTTTTTACCTGTAATAACTTTCTATTTCTTAGAAGAAATAACTTTTTAAAACACATTTTTTTAACTTGTTAAATAGATTTTGAAATCAAACTAATGTCTGTGTGGAAAAAAGGGTGTTTATGAATAAAGTAGTTTCTCTAGTCTCATTTTGACAAATGCCAACATAATTTTTTAACTTCAAGAGGCCAAAAATTAAAATTGACTATAATTCACAGAAGTTTGCCATTAAATTTCTCCAAATAATATACATATAATTTTCCCCCATATAATTTTATTAATTTTTATTGTTTCAGTTAAATCAACTGCATGAATGCCTGTAGAAAATTGATAGTATGCTAACAACATTAGTAGGTAAATGAGAGAATTTTAAGCATTGCAAAAGAAGAGTAATTGTCTAAACACATGATAATTTAGACCCCATGGATCAAACAGTATGGAAAAAAAAGTGTAAGAATGTGCCGAATAGATAATGATGATACTAAAAAAAGATTTGTAGTGATGTAATGCTTTTAATTTTAAGTGAATCTGGAACTTGCTTTGTTGCTGACTCTGGCACTTAAATATAACAAATCCTAATAAATTATCACATAACCTTTTTATATTTAGGAAAGACCACAGGTATAATTGGTCAGTTATTTTGTAGATGAGGAAATGGAGGACCAGAGTTCAAGGCCACCCCCAAGGTTAGATGCAGAGCCTTTGGGTTAAGGATTATGACATAACCCTGTGTGCTTAGCACCCAGCATTTAGCTGGGCTTTAAACAATGACCAGGGAATGTTTTGGGCTAAGATACACAGAACAATGCACTTTGTGAGGTTTGCTTATCACTTTGCAAACCCTGCCGAAGGGATTCAGATCAATTTTAAAGGCTATCATATTTTCTACAAAATTGATTTTTAACTATATTTTATGTGTTTTTTTTTTCCACAAAATAATAGCCATTGCAAATTTGCCCATGTGCTGAAACAGAGAGTCCTTACAGTTAACAAAATTCGGGTAAAAGAGTGCCAGTTCCGCTTGCAGCCTTCCTGCCTGTGGGACTTACCATGGAACTTAGTTTACTCATCTGTGAGAAGAAGCAGTTGGATGAGCTCATCTCTAACACTGATTTTTAATCTTAATAAAGTGGCATGTCAATAACAACACAAAATCAAATGACCCAATTATAAAACAGGTAAAGGAATAGACATTTCTCCAAAAATGATATGCAGTTGACCATTCGTATATAGTTTCTGGAGACCTCATGTACACATTGATTGGGTACTCCACATCACTAAGCATTAGAGAAATACAAATTAAAACCACAATTTAATATCACCTCATACCTATTAGGATGGCTACTCAAAAAACCCCCCACAAAATAAGTATTGATAAAGATGTGGAGAACCTGAAATTTGCACATTCTTGGTGAGATTGTAAAATGATTCACCTGTTATGGACAACAATACAATGGTTCCTCAAAAAATTAAACACAGTACCACCATTTGACCCAGCAATCCCACTTCTGGGTACATACCCAAAAGAACTGGAAGTGGGATTTTGAAGTGATACCTGCATCCCCATGTTTATTGCAGCATCATTCACAGTAGCCCAGAGGCGAAAGTGATCCAAATGTCCACTGAAAGACGAACAGCTTAAAAAATATGGTACGTAGGTACCACAGAACGTCATTCAGACTTCAAAAGTGAGGAAACCTTGGCACATGTTACAACATGGATGAACCTTGAGGACATTATACTAAGCAAAATATGTCAGACACAGAAAGACAGATACTGTATGATCTACTTATATGAGGCATTTAAAGCAGTCAAACTCACAGAAACAGAGTGAGTGGGGCTCTCAGGACCCGAGGGAAGGGGACAAAGCGGCTTTGCTGTTTAATGAGTACAGAGTTTCAGTTTTGCAAGATGAAAAAGTGTGAGAGATCTATTGCACAACAATGCGAATACGGAGTGGGGCAAAAATAGGTTTACACTCGGGAGCGCGTGTAATGGTTTATTCTTATATTATTGTTTATTAATTATTGTATTATTTTTCACATGAACAGCTATAAATCTACTCTTACCCAGCGCTGTATATTTAACACTACTGAACTGCACACTTAAAAATGGCTAAAATGGTAAATTTTATGTTATATGCTTTTTTACTAGGATTTAAAATATTTTTGAAATATCTGTTTTTTTTATTGTTGGAAACAAATCTTTCATTTATTCCTCTTTTAAAGTGTTAAAAACTAACTATGTAATTGTATTATATTCTGGTGCCCATATAAACAGGCCTAAACACCTTAAGCTTATGGAAGCAACTTTTAGACCTGATAAAATTATTAATTTAAGTCATTTTTTCTGCCATCCGATCAAAGTGTGCACCGATGGAAGAGCAGTGTTTTATATGACACAGGATGGACGACAGCTTTACTGACAGACTTAAGAAAGCCTATCTCACAGCTCCCTGAGATTTCTTTCTTTTCTTCCTTCCTTCTTTCCTTCCTCCCTTCCTCCCTGCTTCCCTTTCTTCCTTTTTCTTTCCTCCTGTCTCTCTTTTCTATAGGTTCAGAGCTTCATGCGAGGATGGTTGTGCAGAAGGAAATGGAAGACCATCGTGCAGGATTACATTTGTTCTCCTCACGCGGAAAGTATGAGGAAGAGAAACCAGATCGTGTTCACCATGGTGGAGGCCGAGTCGGAGTACGTGCACCAGCTCTACGTGCTGGTCAACGGCTTCCTCCGGCCCTTGCGCATGGCCGCCAGCTCCAAGAAGCCCCCCATCAGCCACGACGACGTCAGCAGTATTTTTCTCAACAGGTTTGTCTTGGCATAAATCAAAGAGTCGTGAGAAAAACCCATTTGTATTTCTTAAAAGAATTTTTACTCTACTCTTAAAATAATAGGTTTCATAAATTCACTTTTATGAGTTTGTGATACTGAAAATATGAAATGTATTATTTGTGTTTCATTATTAGCCCAAATTTGCCTAGCTTGATTTTGAATCTTGGCGTGTGGTTTTCTGTTTTTCTTCCCTGTTTGACATATGTTTTCTTGTCATTGTGTGGGGTATGTGTGCATTGGGAAAGACTATTTCCCTCCCTCACGGGGGGAAATGGAGTGATTAATGGGTCTTTACATGGAATTTATACAAAAGCGCTTGAGGAAGAACAACAACTAACAGAGGGCCTGAGACTCTCTAGTAAATGTATCCACTCAGTAAATATTTATAGTGTTTTTACTGCTGTGGATTTATCAGTGAACAAAGAAAAAAATCCCTGCCTTTATGGAACTTAAATTTTGATGTAGGAAGACAGACAATGAATAGTGAATAAGTGGAATATGTAATATATTATGTGGTGATGAGTTCTGTAGAAAAAATAAAGCAGTGAAGGAGATAAGGCAGAAGGAGAGTGCTTGGATGACTGACTTAAAATTTTAGTTATTTGTTTTTGAGTAGATAGTTCAAATACAAAAATCAAAACAACGTGAAGACATCAAACAGCCTGTAGAACTCTCACTCTTACCCCTGCCTCTGTCTACTCCATTTCCCCCACTTTCTGTATGTAACCATTTTAATTAGTTTCTGATAGATCCTTCCAGTGTTGATTGAGGTAGATGAAATCAAATACGGATTTTGAGTCTTATTTTTCCCCTTTTAACACAAAAGGCAATGTATTTTAATAGATATTTGCTTTTTACACTTAAATTGATATATCCTGGACATCCTTCCATGTTTATAGCTAAAGAACCTTCTGTTAAAAAATTGCTACATTGTATTATTTTAGGTGAATATGCCATAGTTTTTTATATATTTTTAAAAAATAGCTAATCTTCAGAAAGGCCTAAAGAATAAGTTAACATTTGAAAAAAGGCTTGAGTTGGTGAGGAAGTCAGCCATGGGGCTGCCTGGGGGAAGAGCGATGCACA
>PVKM010027279.1:0-18863 GCA_004027735.1 Carollia perspicillata | reverse complement strand
CATATTCACCATTCCCTCACACTCCAAGCTCCAGGCAACCACTAATCTACTTTCTGTCTTTCTATATTAGTCTATTTTGTACATTTCATGTAAATGGAATCACAGTATGTGATCTTTTGTGACTGGTTTCTTTCACTTAGCATAATGTCTTCAAGGGTCATCCCTGTATTACATCTTGGGCTATGATCCACCTCTGTTCCCTGAGAAAACTTTGGGCTAGTGGCTTCTAAAACAGGCTAAGCATCATAATCTTAGAGAGGCAGGGATGTTGCAGGGAGTGGAGGTGGTTTGAAAATACAGATTACTGGTCTCCATGTAGGCCTAGTAAAGCAGAATTTCCTGTGCCAGGTCAAACTGACATATGAATTTAGGGATCATTTCTCTAGATGCAACAAATTGCTTCAGTGCCAGAGGCAGCATGGTGGCAGTGGTATCATCCATCATCATCATCATAATGACAACATGTTTTGAGCCCCCTACTATGTGACAGGTGCTTTGTAAACATTTCATATATATTAACTCATATTATTCTTATAACAACACTATGAAGGTGGGACTACTGTCAATGTTTTATATGTGAGGACACTGAAGCAAGGACAGGGTAAATAATTTGCCCAATGTCACTCAGCTGGTGAGTGGAGAAATCATGGTTCAAACTCAGTTTGATCTCAGGCCCATGTTCAGGCACTAAGCCCAATGTCCACTTTTAGAGATAGTGCCAATTCTGAGTAGACCAAGAAACATGGTGAAAGCTCCTTAAAAAACACAGGGCCCAAGAAATGAATCTTAAATTTTAAATTAAAAACTAAGTTAAAATTGAAATATTTAAATTGAAATGGCAATATATGGGTAATGGCTACCGCATTTGATTGTGAAGCTGTTGATCAACTTCCAAAGGTAGTTGATCACAGTACTTTTGGGATACACAATAAGAATCATTAGATTTCAAGGAACAAACCTACTTCAGATGAGTCCAAATAAAGGGCAGGTACAAACTGAGTACTATCATAAACATTCTGGAATGAACAGGCTTCAAGAATAACAAAAACCAAAGCAAGGTAGGAACCATCTTCTCTCACAGCTCCCACATGTATACAATGGCCTCAGCTAATAGGTAGCTTTCACTTCTGGATTTCACTAGTCATTACAATCAAAAGATACAAGTTTTTTGGTTGTTGGTCAATGATGGAGGTACCATTCCTCCTAAATACTAAACAGATCAAACCAGCAACATCTGAACAAGTGGATGAGTAGACCTGAAGAAGTTGTGAACTAACAGGCCCCTATAGTTTTCTGATAAAACTGGAAATCCTAGAGGGTGATGAGCAACTTAATCTTAAATTTTTCCAGTGAAACATTAATTTCAGCAATACATTTAAAAATCATGAGAATTGGCTTATTTCTTACATAAAGGTTATCTGTTATTTTCCTGTCCCAGCAGCATGAAGTTTTCATACCTCTAGATGGGAGGCAGTGCTCTAAATTGCTTATCCATTCAAGTTATAGAAATAGATGATGCAATACATCATTGGACCCAAGTGAAGTGAGGATTCCACTGCTGCTGTGGCTATGTGTGCACAGTTTAGAATTATGTCATTAAAGCCTTTAACACTGCAAGTAGTTGGAACATGATCAATGGTACCTAATTCTAAGTACAGGGAAGAGCAAAAGTATGTGTACAGTTGTGAGTACAAAAAACACAATTTATTCTTCTATTACTATTTATTAGTTATCTTCCATATGAACAACTGTACACCTGCTTTTGTCCTACCCTGTATAAAACCTTCCCTATATAGCAAGTACATCATGAATAATTTCTAAAGTCTGATTCTGTCATGACTTAATTTTAAATGAGATCTTGGAATCTGAGAAGTCACATGGTCTCAAAACAAGATAAACTATGTAACCTCTGGACCAGTTAATTAGTGTCCTCCTGCACCTTGGTTTCCAATTTGTAAAATGGGGTTAATATTAGTAACTCCTTCATAGAGTTGTTGTGGGATAAAATAAAAGAAGCCTCTCAGGTAGCATCTTGAGTCAGAGAGAGAAGCAGGGTAAAGACACAACAATCAATAGTGAAGGAATAAGGAAGAAATAATAACCAAAAAAACAAAACAACGACAAAAAAGGATGAATTAAGGGAATGGAGAAAAGGGTAGAATGGATTAGAACAAATGCCAGGGAGAAAACACAAATATTAGAATGCTGTTGGAATTCTCCCATCTAAGTGCTAACCAGGCCCGACCCTGCTTAGCTTCTGAGATCAGACGAGATTGGGTATGTTCAGGGTGGTATGGGTCGTAGACTGCTGTTGGAATTCTGAGGCAGCTATATCCTGAAATCCAGTTCCATTAGGCCAAACGAGTTAGTTCATGAGATTTCTTTCTTTCATCTATATATATCCTTACCAAACCCGCCTGCCCGAGATTATATAAACATGTTTCTGTTCCTTACACATTCAAGTAGCCCTTGAAATACAATTCAGTGTACAAGGAATTAACTAATTTATACTCAATTCTTATGTAGAAATTTAAAAATGTTGACAAAAAAGTTAGAAAGGTGGAACAACAAATTTCAATAGAAAGATTTGGTTCTCTGTTGTGTGAATTCAAATACATTTGTCAAACAAAACCTTATTTGGAAGTCAACAAAATATAAATAAAAGTTGCTCAGGTTAAAGCAGGAGTGAGAGAAATTGAGCCCTCTGGCTTGCCTCTCCACCTCTAGCCCATGAAGCAGCCACAGAAGACCTGACTAAAACCAAAAGATCACAAGTGGACGAATTGTCTGTATATGATGGTTCTATTTCATCTAACTGACATTTTCTTGCAAGTCACAGCACAGGCACTATTCCTTCTGAATACCACAAGCTAGATAAGACACACTACTGAAAATTTATTAGATATTGGGATTTTGGGGTTTTCTTTTATTCTCCTCCACCACCCCAGTACACTCTATGTTTCTGGAGGGCAAGGAGTCTGTTGTAATTCCTGGTAGTTATAGGGACTATGTAAAACCTGGCATCTAGCAGGTGCTCAATAAAACTCAGTTCGGTAAATGTCAACAACTTGTTTTTAAAAGACTGATTTTTATCTCTAATAAATGACTTCTGAAATCAATGTAGCATCTTCAGCTTGGGAAGGTTTGGGCACTAAATATACAATTAACACTGTTTTTAAAGGGAATTTAAAATAACTATAATTAATATAAGGTGGAGCAAAAGTAGTTTACAGAGTTGTATATAAAACACAGTTTATTCTTATTTATTTATGAATTACAGTATTATTTTCCAAATGAACAATTGTAAACCTACTTTCCCCCCACCCTATATTTAAAAGCTCCAATGGAAAAGTAAACAACATGCAATGTAAGCAGAATGGAAATTCTAAGAAAGAATCAGAAAGAAATGGTAGCTACAAAGCAAAAACATTGTAACGGAAATAAAGAACATTTTCAATGGACTCATGGCAGACTCAGACTTGAAACAGCCAAGGAAAGAATCAGTGAACCTGAAGGGAGGTCAACAGAAATGTCCCAAACTGAAATGCAAAGAGGAAAAAAAGACAGCCCTATCCCCGCAAAACAGAACAAAATATCCAATCACTACAGGACAATTTCAAAATGAGTAACACACATATAATAGGAATGCTAGAAAGTGAATGAGCTGAAGAAATATTCCAAGTAATAAGAAGTTTGAAAATTTTCCAATATTACTAACAAATACTGAACCACAGGTCCAGGAAGCTCAGAGAACACCCAGCACAATGAATATCTAAAATCCATATCTAGGCATATCACATTCAAGCTGCAAAACCCAAAAAAACAATGATAAAGAAAATCTTAAAAGATGCTGGAGGGAGAAAAAACACTTTACCTATTAGGATAACAACAGTTAAACTTGGAAACAACTTGTTATCAGAAACTAGAGGGAAAAAAAAAGAATGAAGTGATTATTTAAAGTTTAAAGAAAAAACATCAAACTAGAATTCTATATCCAGCAAAATTCTCCGTAAAAACTGGAAGAGAAATAAAGACTTTACCAGACAAACAAAAAATTGGGGGAAATTCATTACCCACAGACACTAGCCCTTCAAAAAACAAATAATAAAGAAACTTAGATCCTTACCAAACCCACGCTGTTCAAGGAAGAAGAAATCGATAAAGGCAAAATAAAAATCTTTTTATTCTTAATTTATCTATGAAATAACTTTTTAAAGTAATAATGGTAACAATGAATTAGGTGATTAATAGCATGTGAATAAAATGAAAAACAGGATTGTCACAAGTAACAGGAGGGAGGAATTGAAAAAATTAAGATAAGGTATTTGTAACTACACATGTAGTAGAATAGGGTTATTTGAAAGTAGACTTATGAAAGAACAGATCAACTCCAGAAAAAGAACCTGTCAGATGCAGAATTCCAAACACTGGTAATCATGACACTCACAGAGATGACTGAGTTCGGTTGCAAAATGAAGGAAGGAATGAAGGCTATACAAAGTGAAATAAAGCAAAATACACAGGGAACCAATAGTGAAGGGAAGGAAACCAGGACTCAAATCAATGATCTGGAAAAGAAGGAAGAAATAAACATACAACCAGAACAGAATGAAGAAACAAGAATTCAAAAAAAATGAAGAGAAGCTTAGGAAACTCTGGGACAATCTTAAACATTCCAACATCCAAATCATAGGGTTGCCAGAAGGAGAAGAGGAAGAGCAAGAAATTGAAAACTTATTTGAACAAATAATAAAGGAAAACTTCCCCAATCTGGCCAAGGAAATAGACTTCCAGGAAGTCCAGGAAGCCCAGAAAGTCCCAAAGAAATTGGACCCAAAGAGGAACACGCCAAAACACATCATAATTAAGTTCCCCAATATTAAATATAAGGAGAAAAACCTAAAAGCAGCAAGAGGAGAGGAGATGAGTTATCTACAAAGGAGTGCCCATATGACTATCAGCTGATTTCTCAAAAGAAACCCTACAGACAAGAAGGGGCTGGAAAGAAGTATTCCAAGTCATGAAAGGCAAGGACCTACATCCAAGATTGCTCTATCCAGCAAAGCTATCATTTAGAATGGAAGGGCAGATAAAATGCTTCCCAGATAAGGTCAAGTTAAAAGAGTCCATCATCACCAGGCCCTTATTATATGAAATGTTAAAGGGGCTTATCTATGAAAAAGAAGATAAAAAACATGTACAGTAAAATGACAGCAAACTCACATTAACAACCACACCTAAAACAAAAACAGAAACAAACTAGGCAAACAACTAGAACAGGAACAGAACCACAGAAATGAAGATCATATGGAGGGTTATCATTGTGGGGCGAGGGGGAAAGGGCAGGAGTGGGGAGGGAGGGTGGGGGGAAGAACCATAAATGGCCCTGGCTGGTGTGGTTCAGTAGATTGAATGCTGGCCTATGAAGGAAAGAATCACCGGTTTGATTCTCAGTCTAGGGCACATGCTTGGGTTGGGTACATGCTTGGGTTGGGCGCATGAGAGGCAACTACACATTGATGTTTCTCTCCCTCTCTTTCTCTCTCCCTTCCCCTCTCTCTAAAAAAAAAGAAGAAGAAGCATACATGGTAAGTATAAAATAGACAGGAGGATGTTAAGAATAGTATAGGAAATGGAGAAGCCAAAGAACTTATATGTACAACCCACTGACATGAACTAAGGGAGCAGGGAATGCTGTTGGGAGAGGGGCTGGAGCGGGGGATAAAGGGGATAAAAAAATTGGGCAACTACAATGACATAAATAAATATTTATGCTATTTATATTAATAGCATCAATAAAATATGCTTTAAAAAAACCTGGAAAATAGGGTGTGAGCCTCTTTGCACAACCACATCAAAATTACAACTAATACAGAACAAACATCACTCAGAAATTGAGTTGAATAGAAGTCTGACAACTACAGAATTAAAGAAAGTGCACCAATCCAGACTGGTAAGAGAGGTGAAGACAAGAAACAGGCTTGTCCCTTACCCACGTGTGGTGGATGAAAATTCGAGAGGGATATCTTGGGAGCAAGGAGTCCCAGTCCCACAACAGGTCCCCCAGTCCAGGGTTCCAGAGCCAGGAAGATAATTCCCCACCACTCCTGGCTGCAAAAACTAGTGGGGATTGAGTTGGTGGAAGAAAATGCTGGAACCACAAGCAGTTCCTCTTAAAGAACCCACACACAGATTCACCTATTCAGACTCACTACCTCTGAGCACCAGCAATCTGACAGCAGCCTGAAAGCAACAGTGGCATACAAGGAGAAAGTGAAGTGTCTGACATCAAAGCAAGTAGAGGCCATTGTCCCTTTTCTAAACCCTCCCTACACAGAGCCATATCTCAGACTCCATCATTCGGGCTAAGGCTGTTTGACCTGCCTTGGAGATCCCCAGAGGCTCAGCCACACCCAACTTAGGGGCCCACCCAAGCTGCTTTTCCATGTAAATGGCTGGTCTTCACTTTTGCTTCAAAACTTCCTAAATCCTCTCCAATAAGCAACAGCTGGCCTCAGTAATTCCCAGGTCTAGCACTAGCAGCAGCCAGTGTAGATTCACAGCTTGGCTTTGCCAGGGAATCTCCAAACCCAAAACAAGTAGCAGCCATCTCAGATTGCTTGATAGCTCAGGCAGGGAAGCCCAGAGCAAAACACAAGTGGGAGGAGAATTGGCCTTTACCACTGGTGAAACCCCAGGGCCAGCACTCACAGTGGACAGCTACAGACCACATCGGAGCACCACCACCCTGCTCCCACACAGTTGATCCTCCATGGAGGGTAGATGTTGGTGATCAATGGTAACAGCCAATCATTGCAGCTGATTGGCCTGGGTAAATTCCTGCCATTGATCTGCCAACAGCAACCAAGATTCAACTATAAAAGGAGGATGTAGTCAGCCCACACAAAGGGCACACCTCTAGTACCCGGCTTAGGTAATAGGGGAGGCTGTGCCACTGGACCCTACAGGACACCTAACATATTAGGCCACACTACCAAGATGTGAAGTCAAGGCAGCTCTACCTAATACATAGAAACAAACACAGGGAGACTGCCAAAACAAGGAGACAAAGAAACATGGCCCGAGTGAAAGGACAGATCAAAACTCCAGAAAAAGAGCTAAATAAAATGGAAATAAACAATCTATTAGATGCAGAGTTCCAATCACTGGTTATGAGAATGCTCAAGAAACTTAGTGGGTACTTCAGCATCATAAAAAAGATCCAATCAGAAACGAAGGATTCACTAATTGAAATAAAGAACAATTTACAGGGAAACAACAGTGAGTGGATGAAGTCAAGAATCAAATCAATGCTTTGAAACATAAGAAGAGAAAAACAACCATGCAGAACAATAAGAAGAAAAAAAAGAATCCAAAAAGTGAGAATAGTAGAATCAGCCTCTGGAACAACTTCAAGAGGTCCAACATTTACATCACAGAGTGCCATAAGGAGAAGAGAAAGAACACAAAATTGCAAATCTGTTTGAAAAAATAATGAAAGAATACTTTCCTAATTTGGTGAGGGAAAAAGACAATCAAGTCCAGGAAGCACAGACAATCCCAAACAAGATGGATGCAAAGAGGCCCACTCCAAGACACATCATAAGTGAAATGCCTAATGTTAAAAATAAAGAGAGACTCTTAAAAGCAGCCAGAGAAACAAAGTTAGTTACCTAAAGGGGAGTTCGAATGTCAGCTGACTTATCAAAAGAAACTTTGGAGGCTAGAAGGGATAGGCAAGAAATATTCAAAGTCACAAAAAGCAGGGACCTCCAGCCAAGATTGCTATACTTAGCAAAGCTATCATTTAGAATCAAAGGGCAGATAAAGAACTTCCCAGACAAGAAAAAACTAAAGGAGTTCATCTTCACCAAACCATTATTATATGAAATGTTAAAGGGATTTATTTAAGAAAGAAGATCAAAACTGTGAACTATAACATGGCAAAAAAATACAAATCTATCAACAGCTGAATCTAAAAAACAAACTAAGCAAATAAGAACACAGAATCATACATATGGAGAGCATTTTGATGGTTGCCAGATAAGAGGTGTATAGGGGAATGGGTTAAGAGAGGGGATTAGGAAGTACAAGTAGGTAGTTACAGAATAGCCATAGGGAATATAAAGTACCATACAGGAAATGGAGTAGCCAAAATAACAATATATACAAGTATTGGTGAGGACATGGAGAAAAGGAAACCCTTGTGCACTGTTGGTGGAAATGTAAAAAAAGGTACAGCTAGTATGGGAAAAAGTATGGAGAATCCTCAAAACATCAAATATATATGGTATTTGTGTGCATGTATATACATACATACAATGGAGTATTATTTGGCCATAAAAAGAAGAAAATCTTGCCACTTGCAACAACATGGGTGGGCCTGGATGGCATTATGCTAAGTGAAGTAAGTCAGACAGAAAAAGACAAATACCATATGATCTCAATTATATGTGGAACTTAAAAACAAAAACAAACACAAACACAACAACGCCCCAGACTCTTAGATACAGGGAACAGATCTGTGGTTACCAGGGGCGGGGTGGGGGTAAAATGGGCATGAAAGGTACAAACATCCAGTTATAAAGTATTGTGTATTTGAAAGTTGCTAAGAGAGCAAATCTTAAAAGTCCTCATAACAAGAAGAAAGATGTAATTATATGTGGTATTGATGCTAACTAGACTTGGGCTGAACATTTCACAATGTATACAAATATCAAATTGTTGTATAACTGAAACTTATATAATGGTATGTGTTAATTATATCTCAATTTTCAAAAAAGATGTTCAAGTATCATGTTACTAGGGAGGTGCAAATTAAAACAAAGAGATGCCATTACACACCTTTTAGAATAACTAATGTCCAAACACTGTCAACATCAAATCCTGAGGAGGATGTGGAGCAACAGGGACTCTCATTCATTGCTAGTGGGAATGTAAAATGGATGGTCGCTTTGGAAGATAGTTAAGCAGTTTCTTGGGAAGCTAAACATAGGCTTACCATACTATCAATCAGTAGCACTCCTAGGTATTTACCCAAATGAATCGAAAAGTTATTGTATTTTGCCAAGTACAATGCACACTTTTTTGCCCAAATTTTTCAGGGAAAATTAAGGGTGTGCATTGTACGTGGGTATAATGATTACATATCATGGGTATAATAATGAGCATAATAATTCTGTGTATAATGCACACAAAAAGTGGGTGCACATTATACATGGGAGCACATTATACATGACAAAATACAGTATATTCATAGAAAAACCTGCACGCAAATGTTTCCCACAGTTTTATCATAATTACCAAAAACTGGAAGCAACCAAGAAGTCCTTGTGAATATGTGAATGGATAAGCACACTGAGGTACCTCCATACAATAGAAGGTTATTTAGTAATAAAAAGAAGAAAGCTGTCAAGCCATGAAAAGACAAGAAGGGATCTTAAATGCATGGTGCTAAAAGAAAGAAATCAGTCTGAAAAGGCTGTATGATTCTAACTATACGACATTCCAGAAAAGGCAAAACTATAGACAGTAAAAAGACCAGTGGTTTCTAGGGACTCCAAAATGGGAGAGGGAGGAGATGAACCGGTGGAGCAAAGGGCATTTTTAGGGTGGTAAAACTATTCTGTATGATATTGTAATGGTGGATAAATGTTACACATTGGTCAAAACTCACAGAACTGTACAATACAAAGAGTGAATTCTAAGGTATCAACATTGGTTGGTCAATGTTAACAAATGTACCACACTAATACAAGATGTTAATAGGGGAAGCTAGGGGGTGGGGAGGAATGATATGGGGATGCTATGTACTTTTTCTTTAATTGTTTAAAAGGTACACTGGGGCCTTGCCAAATACAACTCTGATACTACGTATAAGCAAGGGATAAATGTAGAGCTTGTCAAGTGGAAACATTAATAAAAGGCTAGCTGAAGAATTGCCTGTAATTATACAAACTGTCAATTATCATAAATACAAGTTTTTCTTCTTTCAACAGATTAATATTCCAATTTATTCATTTCAATCTCTTCAATCACACTTTGACTGATATTTTAAATCAAATTTAGTTTGCTCCTTAAAAAATGTAAAAGCATGTAAAGTTATTTGTAGTGCTATTACTTTATTGTTCCCTAATGCATTAGATGAATTCAATTTCATTATATAAGCTATCTCCTTTAAGCTATCTGCTTTTGAGTTTTCTCACTATAGAATTGATGCATATAAACAAGCTGTGGTAATGATGGAGCCATGGTTAAATTCTCAATCTTCATAAAAGATTAAATTACACCCTCTAGTGAATCCCCAAGGAATTTCATTCATTTGATTTCATTCATTAATTTCCAGAGCAGCCTTAAAAGTGAAAAGTGAAAAGTGAAAAGTGAAGTGAAAAGCAGCCTTACATTTCACTTGGAAAGAAAATCAATGATTTTCCCAAAATTACTACACAAATGTATCACCTTACACAAAATGTTTATATCTTTATCTTTTTCTAGAGATTCTAAGTTCTATAAGATAAACCACGGTGATCTGCAATAGCAACACTGCTCCAGAATCCACACGGTTCCACTTGTACCTTTTCAGCTCTGGCAAGTATTATTCCACTGCAATAAGAAGAATACAGCCTTTGCTCTCAGAAAGATCTGAGTTCCAATCCCTCCTGGCATTACTTTATATAGGTTTTTTCCCTCATCCTCAAAGTAGGGTTAATTAATTATATTTTTATAATATGGTATTTATGATGTGTAAATGAGATAAAGTATATTAAGAATCTAGCACTTAGTGTACTGTATCAATAGTTTGTTCTAATTTCCCTTCTTCCTCTTCTTACCTACTGACCTGGTCAAACCAAGCTCATATTCTTGCTTCATTTAAACTTTTGCTATTTTTCCCTTTTGGATAACCCATACAAAATCCCAGGTTCTTTAGCAGTTCACTGCACTGGTTGTACCTTTGACCTTGAAATCATTCCACAACTTGAATTCTGAAACTACACCATCTCATTCTCTGTACCCTTTTCTACTTCCAGCCTCTACTCCCTTACTCTAGTTCCAGGGACCTGCCTTCCTTATACACCCCCGCCTTGCCCACTCTTTTTCCTTCAAATTTAATAGCCCCTCCTGGTTTCACTCTGAAGTCTTTACCCAGCCTAGATTCTACAATGCATAATTTGAATTACTACTTTGTTTTTCTGTAATACCAGCCTATAAAATCTAATCCTGAGCTACTCCAACCATTTGTTTACAACTCCATGGTCAACAAAAACCACACAAGTAAGTTAGTACCAGCATACATTGACAGTATACCACCTTTATCTTACAAAGGCTCTGAATTCTGCATGACGACCCACAATGGTTCCTCATCAGCTTCCTCTCCCATTCCTCTGAATGGCTATTTCATACCTTTCCCAATCTCCCCAAACCTCTTACATTTACTTTTAGCTGATGATAAAATATGAAACATATATCAGATCATGTCTCTCTCCTGTTTAAACTCTCCAATTTCTTAGTTACTCAGCATTAGAGTGTATGTCCTTACAATTATTCACAATGCCTTACATCATCTCTTTCTTTACCCTTTCTGAATACATCCCCCACTGTCTTCTCCCTACTCACTCTGCTCTAGCCACACAAGCCCCCCTGCAGCTCTTTCAACATGCTGAAAAGTTCCCTGCTTTAAGAATTGTGCACTAGCTGCTTAATTTCCTCTGCTTGGAAGTCTTTACAAGTTGGCGTGGCTAACCCATCTGCTTCATACAAGTCTTTGTTCACATGGCACCAGCTCTGTGAGGCCTATTTTGATCATTCTATTTAAAATTAGAATGCTGCTTTGCCTGGTGTGGCTCAGTGGATTGAGTGCTGGTCTGCAAACTGACTGGTCACAGGTTTGATTCCCAGTCAGCGCACATGCCTGGGTTGCAAGCCTAGTCCCCAGAGCAGGGCATGTGAGAGGCAACTACACATTGATGTTTCTCTCCCTCTCTTTCTCCCTCCCTTCCCCTTTTTCTAAAAGTAAATAAATAAAATCTTAAAAAGATAAAATAGAATAAAATTGGAATACTGCTCCCAATCCACCCCTCCCTTTTAGCTGTGACATCCCTATCTTCTGTATCTTGCTCTATTTGTTTCTTTTCATAGCATTTATGTTCTAACATCCTATATATTTATTGTTTACCAGCTGTGGTCCCATAAAGACAGTTGTGGTCTTTTGTTTTGTTTTTCCTGTTTTGTTCACTGCTGTATTCCAAGTGCCTAAAACAAAGGCTGGTTGGCCCATCAGTGGCACTCAATAAATATTTGTTTAATAAATAAATAATTAGATAAAGCTAATCCCCTCTTCCCTTTAAAAATGAACCAAAGTTATGAGAGAGAAATTTTCTCAACTTCAATCTTCCCCCTTCCAGAGTTAACTGCATCCACATCCAGGCAAGAATCCATTAACTCTCCTTCCTCAGAATATAAACTGTCCCTATATTCAAAAGCCAGTCTTCCACCTGTATTTTAAGCTAACTTCTTCCTATCTTTTCTAAGACTCTGCTCAATCACATTTTCCTTGTATATTTTTACTGCTATTCTCTTTCCTGTACTTCAGCTACCCTCTCCTCTGGCTTCTTTCTTTCAGCATACTGATATGCCATTAAGAAAATAGAACTCTGTAATATTTGCCCAATTTCCAATTATCCTTACTGCATTCTAGGATCCTCAGTTCAGTGGCAAAGCTCCCACTGTAATTTCTGACCCACAGAGAAGAGCAATCATAGAACTCTTCATGGTTGCTGGGGCTCTCCTCACAAATCTAACTATGTGTGCCTCCTCACACACCCCTACTGGGGACCTGACCCACAACCCAGGCATGTGCCCTGACTAGGAATCAAACCAGCAACCCTTCAGTTCTGAGGCTGGCACTCAATCCATTGAGCCACATCAGCCAGGGCAGCAGGGTTAACTTCTTCAAAAGGGTGGCAAAAAAGACTGATCAAAATTTAGGGGCTCATTATCCCATTCCAAATTTGAGGATCTCATTCCTTCCCAACCAATCCCCTTATTTTAACAGCAGGCATCCTGTTAGATTGGGAATTTATTTTGCACTGTAATTCAGCCACTCTGCAGGATGAGACTCTGGAGTTAGTTTTCAGCAATCTCAGTTCTGCAGCTAGAGCAGAGCAGAGTTTCTTTAGAACAGATACAGAAACTTTCAGGTAAATTATGAAGAGATTAACCAGGGAATTTGAAGACTGAGTTTATCCTTTTCTTTCCCCACTTTTTCCAGCACAGTTAGGAGCAGCCAGTCAGTCTCATTGCACTTGTTAATTTGACAAAGTGTGGGGGGCTTCACCCGCAGAGCCCACCTGGCCGTCACGGATGAAAATAACATTACCAAGACATGATCTGCTTGGGGAGGAAAGGGGCCAGCTTCTCTCATGGGAGAAGGGCCACGAGTCCTTACCTCAATGGTATTTATTAGGTTCATAACACACAGGGATACAGGTAAGGCTCATCAATCAATGTCAAGCAGTTAGGGTCAAACAACAGATAACAAAGAACTCTGAGGGCCTATTTTGAGTCAGGGTCAGATAGCTAAAGAGCCATAAAACTTTGAGGAACAAGCCCACTTCTCTCTTGGACCCTTATCATTTCATTGAGAGCATTCTAAACAAAGCAGGCTTCACAGGATTTTACATATTCTTTGTTAGGCCTGACTGCCCTAGGGAACCCGCCCTTTCCAGTACAGGGCGATACCCACCACCAGCATTGTCTCAGGCTTACATCAGGCAGAGGAAGTAAGGCAGTCAAGAGATTAGGAGACATTTTGCAAACAGAATGAAGACTCAGGCTTTGTCAGAATAGACAGGGAGCAAGGGTCCATCACCTCCTTTGCTGCAGCACCCCCCCCACTCCGCCCCGGCCCAGTCCTTCCTTGAGGGCCTCTCAAGTGATCCTGTCTGGCTTAGGTTGCCCCCCTCCCCGCCCCTGCCAGCTAGGTAAGACCGCCAGGGGTCTTACTGGTCACTGACTAGCAGACCAAGCATTGAGGGCCAGAGATGAATGAAGCAGAAGCAGCACTCCTGCCAGGGAGATAAGCTTTGTTTCCTTAGTGGCTCACAGTCTAAAGGTCACTCACTCAGCCTTAGTCATGGGGGGTTTACAGTTCCTGAAACCAGGCAGAGCAGTTCCCAACAACAAAGAATGTTTTAAGTTGTCAAATACATGATTTCTAGAACCCTGTGTTTTTTAAGTATTTAATCAGGAGTACCCAATGGTGATATTTTATGTATCTCTATTGCCACCTCACACCCTGGACTGTAAGTGCCCTCTTTACCACTAAAAATAGCCATTAGTGCCTTTAAATCTAAACAGATTTGGGAACCTATTCCTCGAACACCATAACCAATTTAGATAACTCACTCTTAAGATTCCGTTCCTCTAGAACCACTCTAGGTACTAAAATCTGAATTAGATAAGGTTTTCCAGAGACACAGAACCAATAAAAATATATATAGGCACATTATCTACCTATGTTTCTTTTTTAAATCCTGGATTATTTATTTATTTTATTATTATTTTATTGTTATTCAAGCACAGTTTTCTTTTACTCCTGTCCCAGTCCACCCTACCTATGTTTCTTTAGATAGATCTTTCTATTAGGTATCTATTATAAGATTATTTATCACATAGATAGACAAAGATTTATTTTAAGGAACTGGCTCACACACTCGTGGGACTAGCCACTCTGAAATGTGTAGGGCTGATATGCAGGCTGGAAACAAAAGCAGAAATCAATGCTGCAGTCTTGAGGAAGAATGATTTCTTCTTGAAACACTTTGGTTTGAAATTTAGGCCTTCAATTGATTCCATAAGGTCCACCCACATTTTTAAGGGTAAAGTCCTTTACTTAATTGATTTTAAATGTTAACCACATCTTCAAAATACCATCATAGTTAACATCTAGATTAGTGAATGATTCAATAAACAGGTACTATAGCTAGTTAAATATTAAATGAATCACTACCCATAAGAAACTTAGAGATTTCTCAACCAAGTCTTACTTTTAACTATAGGAAAAAAAAAAACCTTTTAAACTACAGTATCTTATGTGCTTCAAAAAGGCAGTAAAATTTTAGTAGGGGCACTTTGAGAGTGGACTGAAGGGATAGTCCTTCCTCTAAGATGTTTTGGAAAAACAACTTTTTGGTAAACCACCTGTATTTCCTACCTCCAAGAACATCATTTGTAGGGAGCTATAACATTGTATCTAGGTTTTAAAAACAATGTTTATGTTTCCAAAGTGTGATCTTCAACTCTACACCAGAAATCACACTTTAAAATGGCAAATAATTTTGAGAACTAATGACTGAAAAAAGAAGGATGGTATCTATTGGATCTGTTGCTTGCCCTTAATCTGACCAGAAAATTTATAAACTGCTACTTTATTTTCTCTCGCTGACGAAGTATAATCCAAACCAGGAGAAATCCAAACCAGGTGGCATGAGTGGGTGAATAATGGGCCAAATAATCAAAACAGCACATAAAGAAATCTTATCTGTCCTTTTTTAAAAAGCTACTTTTAAAAACCTTTTTTTGGCAATTCATTTATTCAATAAACACCTCTATGTGCCAGGCACTGTTCAAGGCACGGGGGTTAAATCCCTGAACAAAAACGATGATCCTCTTGGTGGATCTCACATTCTAGCAAGATATCCTTATCCAACCATTTTTCTCTAATAACCCAAGCATTAAGAAGTTATCAAAACATTTTCTGAAATTCTACTAATGTGTCAGATAGTAGAAAGCCAAACTTCTAGTCATAAGTTTGGCTTTTTAGCAGGCAGTTTCATTATTATCATACAGTTTGGTCTCTGGAGCTAGACCACCTGGGTCTAAATCCTAGTTTCACTAATTCCCAAATGCACAACCTTGGCCAAGTTATTTAACCTTCATCTATAACACAAAAATAATCGTAACAACTATCCCACTAAATTATGTAAGAATTAAATGAGTTCAAATGCGTAAAGCACTTAATCTGGCACAAGGAGGGTACTAAGATATTAGTTATTTTAATTTTAATTCAATTTCCAGAAAACCAGATATTACACATGTAATAATGGGAAAAATAATATGAACAGCAAGTTTTAGAACATTTTTATCTGGCACAGACGTTTCCCCCTCCACTATTAACTACTTTCAAGAGTTCTATTCTCAATTGAATTTACATGACTTACAGTTAAGTTTTACAAAAACTACAAAATGTGAGCTCCCTACATCTCACATAAAGCAATTCATGATGGAGTTTGTATAAACACATACCAAGAGGCTTTTAATCTAATACAAAATTTCTTTAAAAATCAAAATTAGACTCATTTTTCCGAAAGTTACGACTGCAATTATCTCAAGAAACTTTAGCATCAGAATCAGCAAATGGGACTATGTAATTGCTTATATTAATGCCTGGATGTGTAAATAGTATGTTCAGTCTCTAAGACCTATATGTTTGCAGCCAATATACATGAACTGAAGTCAACTCCCAACCTAGCTCACAGAATACAATAAAACTACAAGGACAGTCATCTAAAATGGATGACTCAACTTCGTTTGTTAAACATAGGCCTCACTCATTCTTAGTTCAAAGTTTATAAGGAGTCAACAACCTCAGAAGGTTAATGGCCACAATTTGGAAGTGACTAGAGTATAAAACGTACATGCTGCAAATGTTACCTTCCTCAAAGCAAAGGCAACTCATTAATGTAACTGCCCCAGTTGACAAGTAGGCAGGCTAGTAAAACACATCTTTAAAGCTGCTTTTAAAAGGACCAATTCAAGATGGATTATAAAATCTGACCACGGTTTTACACCTTTAACGTGGGGAGGTGCTGAGGCGCAACACAGTCACAACTAGTCCCCAGGTACGGTTTTGACACCAATCTCAGTTGAAAGCCCTCTCCTAAGGAACTTTCCCGTTTCAGTACTGTAGGTGCCTTTGACTCTCCAGTGGAACTCTGGGGAGATAGGCAAAGAATGTGTTATCTCCCTCAGCCACCCCATTTCAAAGTCCA
This sequence comes from Carollia perspicillata, assembly GCA_004027735.1. Taxonomy (NCBI): domain Eukaryota; kingdom Metazoa; phylum Chordata; class Mammalia; order Chiroptera; family Phyllostomidae; genus Carollia; species Carollia perspicillata. The sequence continues at coordinate 1,815 of PVKM010027279.1, read as the reverse complement.
GACAACAAAGAATACTACACTATGAGACTTTTCTCAAGGATAGGTTTGGTCCCCTTTTTCTCCAGAATCGGAGAGCCTAGAAAGGCCTCATCCGAGGGAGGTGTGGCACGGCTTCCCAAATACGGCGTCAGGGAATAATCCGCCAGTCACTAAGGAAAAGAAAGATGTTGCTCATTCTTAAGACAAGTCCAAGGACGGGGATACCCAAGCCCTTCCTCAGCAGGATTGTGAGGAAGGGAAGAACAGGGGTTGAAGAGTTAGAGAGCAGACAGCTGAAAAAAAGTCCCAAAGGCAGGACTGAGCCGGACACTGGCCCGAGAGAGAAGGGACGGGGGTGACCTCTTTCGGCCGCCAGGGTGGTGGAGCAGGCAAGTGTGGACGACCCCTGCCCCACAGGCGGATCTCTGCCACAGCCCGAGGAGCAGTGCGCACCGGGTTCGCGCCCCGGGTCTGGCCCAATACGCACCAGATTGAAGGTGCCCTCTCCACCCCTCCCGCTGCCCTTAAAGGTCTCAGGCCCAGACTACCTCTTAGCACGTTGAAGCCGCCGCCGCCGCTTCCCGCCGCAGAGGCCAGACAACAGCTTCTCACAGGCCACGACGGTGTCACTCAACAAAGTGACCGGGCCGAACGTGGGTCAGGATGCTGGAACGCACACAGCTCAAGTGGACACAAGCCTCCCACCACCCCCTAACCGCGCCCACTAGAAACGTGCTCGAGACGGTCCGGGCCGCGGGGCTCTTCACGCAGCACGCCGCTGCGCGCAGCACGACGGGACTCGTAGTTTCGGCGCGAAGGTTGCGCGACGCTCCATTCACCGCCCTGAGCCGAGTCACGTGACCGCGCACTCTCCGGAAATGGGGTAACATCACGCTCGGGGCACCGCTTGGTGCTTCCGCAAACAGAGCAAAAGGTGGCTGTATCGGTGAGTGCGGTGGCTGGAACTCCGGCCTTCCCTTTCTTCGTATTTGGGTCCTCCGCCGCCATCCAGGTGGAAGGGGTACTCCGACTCCTGACACGAGCTCGCTTTGTGTTAGCATTGTACCTTCAGTATCCTTTGCGAGGTGTTTATTGTACCCTCTGCGGGAAGCAAAATGGGCAGTACTTGGAGTCGGCGGGATTTAGTGCTCCTCCAGACTTAACGAGTCCGGGTCTGGAAAAGCGTCAAAGCTCCATTGGGCCGCACTTCAGGGCCGCGCCGAGAGGACGGGCTAGGGAGGGGATGTCAGATATGAAGTAGCGTTTGTGTGTCTTGAGCGGCGTATCAGAAACCTGAGCCGAAGGTTTGGTTAAGAGTAGGCCGCGACAACGAAGGAAGAGGGTGAACTTGGCTGAAAAATTCTCGCCTTGTCGTGTCTTCTTGAGTCCTCGAGTTGACCTGGTCCAACTGCAGGGTCGGGAAAGAGAGCTTATCAGTTGAGCTTAAGCCCCGCGGTGCTAGCGCTCAGCATGGTTGTCTGAGAAACTGAAATGAATGAGAGGACTTGCCTGAGAGGTAACTGGAAAGCCAGATGGAAATGTCTATTTGGTTATTTATTGCACATCCAACTAGATGTCAGCTGACTCTTCCGTAAGCCCCTTCCTCCAGAATTCTGAAGGATCCTTCTGCATTTGGAATTGATTCATCATTCCACTCTGACTCTCAATTTCAAACATTCTTACCCATTGCTCTTGTCGGTTGGAATTCTTTGTCATTTATTCTGACTGGATTGATTGCTTTTATGACATTTCGTCTGTAGAAATAGAGTTGCCTACATAAACAAAATTCACACCTATTTCCAATACTAATTTCAGGTGTTAAATGATACAGCTAAA
>PVKM010027278.1:0-18943 GCA_004027735.1 Carollia perspicillata | reverse complement strand
AGTATGACCCTAGACAATTCTTTTTCACTCTCTGGGCCTCCATTTTGTCAACTGAGAAATGCCAATTCTCAGATCCATCAAGATATGAGTGACTACTATACATTCATTCATCCATTCACTGTTTTCAACAAAGGTTCTCTGGACACCCTGGATGACAGAAATCCCTGCCTCCAGGGGTTTCTACCACCAGAGGTCTCCCTGTCTATTAATAGTTGCCCTCAATGGTGTTAGCCCTATAGGGGAGATGAACTAGGAAAATACTTAGTTCCAGCTCATCATGATAAATATTATGGCAGAAAGAAGGATGGGGAGAGGGTGAGAGAACACAAGGGAGGGAGTTAAATACCCAAGAAGAGGAGCAAGAAGTCTCCTTGGAAAGTGGTCCATTCTCCTGGCGATTATTATGCTGAGTGAAAGAAGCCAGTAAGAGAAAGACGATATCATAAGATCTCACTCATATGTGGAATCTAATGAACAAAATAAACTGATGAACAAAAGAGAAACTGAGGCATGGACACATGGAACAGACTGACAGCTCTCAGAGGACAAGAGGGGAGCAGATGAAAGAAGGTGAAGGTATTAGCCAAAGGACCTATATACATAATTCGCAGATACAGACAAGGGTGTGGAGATGGCCAGAGGGCAAGGGGGTGGGAAGAGGTGGGAGTTTAAAGTGGGAGAAAATGGGGACATCTGTATTATTGTCAATAATAAAAATAAAGGAAAAGAAAGACAATGGACCCATTCTCTTCACGATGTCACAACTTGTGCAGGCCTTGCACACCCTCTGCTGATGCTGTCCACTCTCCCAGAGGACGTCTAGAGAAGGACTCCAAGCATCAGATGGCTGATTTACATCGCTGACCTGCAGGTTGATGTTCTGCGTGGTGGAACACTCTGCTCTTCTCTGATTTATTGTCCATGACTCAGCGCTACCCAAGGCAATAAAATGCAGAGTGAAGACCTGCCTTCCCTGGCATATTCAGTCTGCTAGGATCTTTCCTGGCCCCCCTCAGGGTACATCAGACCCTTGCTCCTGGCGTTAGCTGTCCTTGCGGTTCTGCCTCAGGCTTCCCCAGGCAACCAGACTGTGGAGAGGAGGGAAAAGGGAGTAAGAGCAGGGACTTACTCGTAGAATCACCAGAAAACTGAACAAGTGTGGGAGTGAGGACAGCTCACAGGGATGGCTGAGATTCGGTGAGAAGCCTTATAATGAATATGCTCCACTACAAGGGCAGTCTGTCGCCCTCCACCATGATGGTGCTTCTCATCAGGGAACTATCAGCAGAAACCCGGGTGTCTTGTATAAAGTCCCTTCTACATGCAGATGTGACCCCAACATGCCTAAATGTTCTTAATATCCTTGGCCCAGATGTCAACAGAATCTCATCCCAGGCACCTTCCACCCCAATTTCACTTCCCATTGATAGCACCTCTTGCAGGAGCCAGTCCCGTTATTTCACCTCTCCAGTCTGGTTTGATTTGAATGCTCCTTTAGAGCAATCAGAGGAGGGATCTTGCTCTTGTCTCTGAGTATACAGTGAAAAATAGGTAGGTCGATGTTGGATATCTTTGGTTTCAAGGTGGTGCTGGAGTTAGGGCAGAAGATCCCGGATACCAAATTAAACATGGCCAGAACTATCTAAGCATACAACAGGCTTCCTGGCCAGATGGTGAATAACTTTCTAATGGAAATGTTTCCACTTACGCTTCCTGGTGCTTCTAAAGTTTGTGATGTTTAATCCTGTGGTTTTCCTTTGGTCATTGCTGTTGGAAGTTGCATCTTCTCTTGGATCAGATTTTCAAACGGAAAGTCTTTGCCAAACACTCAGTTGCTCTAGAAGCAAAAGAAGGTAATGCTGGACGAACCCTGGGTTGATTTCAGCCTGCCTTAAACTCTGGCGAAGGCAACTCAAAGAGAAGAGGGAGTGGCAGATGCAAAAGACACTTTGGAGAATGAGTCTGCACACTGACTGACAGAATCAGAGTCAGATTGACTTTGATTTTTCCAGTCTGAACATCCTGGTGAGGAAGAATTGGAAACTTCCTGCCAGGAGTAGAGTCTGGAGAAAAAACAAGTAGAGGGAATGTGTAATGTAAACCAAGATACTATGATCTCTCAACTGAACCCAATGTGCTGGGGAAGCAGGGTCTGCACTCTGTATTTTATTGACCTAGGTAGCGCTAAGTCAGAAATGATACATCATATAAGGGCAGTGTTACACCATCCAGAACATCAGCCTACAGGTCAGCAATGTAAATTGATCATTCAATGTTCAAAGTCCTGTTCTAGGCATCACCTGGAGCACCAGAACGGTGCCTGGCACATGGCAAGTGCCCAACAAATCACTGATGAGTGAATAATGGGAGGGGGGAGGGGGAACTGAAGGCGTAGGTCCACTCCCTGGCAAGTGCCTGGATTTGAGGACAAGGAGAAACAAGTGTTGATGAGCCTGTGAAAAATTTTGGAAGTGGGAACATCATAAGCATAGACATAAAGTCCAGTTGGAAGAGGAGAGCTAACCACTCATATCTAGTACATGTCGAGACCAGCGGTAAGCATTCTACATGCACCATTATCACTACAATGACCAACACCCTTAGGGTAATAGTCTTAACTCTTTTTTGTGTATTTGTTTATTCATCTCTGTTTATTTTGATAGATGGATGGGTCCACAGGTACAACTACAGTACTGGCCAATGCAGGACAGCTTGCAAAGAAAATGAGAAGAAAGAAAAATGTATAGGCCAAAAAAAATTGCTGCATCCCTCTAATAAAGCTGAAACCATCAAGTGTTATCAAGAAACAAGAGATGACACGGAAGACTATGGCAAGTACAACTATCTCTTTAAGACTCATGAGAAAAGAATGTCAACAGACTTTATAATGAGCAAGTGAAATGACTGTCTAGGGCACCTGCATGCTCCTTTGATTTTAGATACCTGCTGGGCATTCCCATAGTTCATCAAAGAAAATATGCTCATTCTAGCTATCATGCTATCTCGTCTCTCTAGTCCTGGGTAGCTTAATATCTCTAGTTTGTCCCAGGATATGTCTGATACTATTGGTTCTCACAGGAAGACAGTTTTATAGGGTCTGGATCCCGAATTCCTAAGCCTCTGACTATGTGCCACCAGGTCTCTGGCTGGGGAAGTTTTCAACACTAATGTGAATCCCACCTTGGCCCCTTGTTTGAATCTAATGCCTCATCCTGGGTTGTTGAGATGGGCTAGTGTGGTCCAGAGGTCTTCTTTGCCTATTTAGCTCAAGGGTTAGCCCAAGGCTCTGTCTCGTGGTCTCACTCGTAGAATTTATCCCTTACCCTAATCTCCTAGTCATACTTTGCTGTCCAAAGATTGGCATGCCTTCTGACCAGGGGGCAACCATTTCCACCCCAACCAAATGGAAGGGGAACATAGTAAAAACCAAACAAAACCCCTCAACATTTACTGGGAGCTTTCTGTGTGCAAGGCCCTGTCCTGAGCACTTAACATACACAACCTCATCTTGTCCTAACTGCTTCACACGGCGAAACTACAGGCACACCTCAGAAATGCTGCTGGGTCCGTTCCAGACCACCTAAACAAGGTGAATTTTGCAAAAAGTGAAACAGACTTCTTGGTTTCCCAGTGCATATAAAAGTTATGTTTACACTATACTGTAGTCTATTAATTGCACAATAATATTACATCTAAAAAAACCTTAATTTAAAAACACTTTACTACTAAAAAAAATGCTAACCATTATCAGAGTCTTCAGGAAGCTGTACTTGTTTTGCTGGTGGTTGCTATGGGGCCTCCATCACAAAAAAAAACCCATAAAATAAGCAGTATCTGTGAGGCATATACGATAAAGTGAAGCACAGTAAAACCAAGGTATGTACGTTCCTTTTCCAGAAGGGGAAACTAAACTTCATGGCCTTTAAATGACTTGCCCAGAGGCAGAGATCGCTAGCTCAGTGGCAGGACTTTGGGCCCACGGTGCCCAAGTTCAGGCATTGTGCTTCCTCCCAGCGGAAAACGATGTTGCCTTACGAAAAGCTTCCCTGTGCTCTTCCTCCCCAGAACACACTTCCTGAACGTGGAAGGAGGGGTGAAAGGGAAAGTTTGCTGAGCCTCCTTGTGGTTAAACTATGTAACGAGCCCAGAACCAACTGGTATATCCAGGCACAAATACAAATTATTCTGAGTTGCAGTTAAGGAGGAAGTCGTTTCCACACAGCAGATAGTGGTAGTTCAGAGGCCAAGGCCAGTCATGTCTAAAGCTGAAAATTATCTCTAGCCCCTATTGACACAATTATCTAGACAACACGGTTGGAAGGCAAGGTACAGTCATCACAATAATGGCAGCACCTTACCCTTTAACCCATTTCTCAAAATACTTTCACATCAATTCTCTCATTTTCCCCAGTACCATGAAGTAACATTTCTGTCCCAAACCTAAAAGGATGTGTTTGGGATACGTAGAGAGCGGATCAGTCGGCGTCCCAGATTGCCTAGACACTGTCACTCCAGTTAATCCTTCAGCTTCAACCCAGACCACCCCAGTGGCTGCAGAAAGTCCTTAGCAGCTTCCTGTTCCTGTACCAAGAGTGTTTTGGTTAGAGAAATTACACCCACAATTGGGCCCAGGGGTTGTAGACATACCTCTGGGCCCTCAGTCCTACAGAAGTGAAAAGGGTGCAGGGAAAATCCAGATGCACTAATAGGATGTTGCTAAGTCACCTTCCTACGCTAGGCCTCAGTTTGCCCATCCCCAAAATGGAAGTGTTGGACTAGGTTACAAGTTCCATATGCCTTGCAAACCTTAAAGCCTTCTGCATTCTTGAAATAATGGTGAAAATCCACGCTCTACCTGTGCCTTTGGAAGATGCCCCCTTAGAAGGCAAAGATGCAGAAGATGAAGAGAGACTGAGAAACAGAACCGTGGCCTCAACCTGAGCATTCAAGCCACGACCCTAAAATACATCTCACACACTTCCTTGCTCCTCCCTGACCCCCTGTCATGTGAGCCACAAAGGCTGCTCAAGTCTGCCTGCCTCCACAGCACCCGTTCTGCACCTCGGCCTCTGCTGTTCTAGTTCCCCCATCACCTCTCCCTGCTCACTGCTATTGGCTAAAATGTGTCCCCTCACAATGTCAGAATTCACATGTTGAAGTTCGAATCACTAGGACCTAAGAATGAGACCGCGTTTGGAGATAGGGTCCGAATTTAAAGAGGTAATTATGTTAAATCCTTTAGTCTAATCATATGGGTAGACTCGATGCGGCCATGATGACAGAAGACATGGAATGTTAAGAGCACAGGACTGGAATCACAACCATCTGAATCATTAGGGTGGGCCCCAATCCAGTGGGACCTGCATCCCTGTAAGAAGAAGACTCAAGGCCACATAGAAGGGAAGTCGCGTCTTCACAGAGAGAAGACACAGAGAAGACAGTCATCTACACATCGAAGAGAGAGGCCCCCAAAGAAACCAACTCTGCCCATACCTTGATCTTGCACTGTTAGCCTGTAGAATTGTGAGAAAAATGTCTGCTGTGTAAGCCGCCCTGTGTTGTACTTTGTGAGGGCAGCCCTACTGAATTAGCGCACGCGCTGTAACACTCGCAGCCTACGCTGTCTCTCTCTGTCTTCCACTACGACTCTGACTCACTTTAGTTTTTCTATGCATTTGCCAGGGGCTTATATCTAAAACCCACTTTCAGTTTTTCCTTTTAAACCCTTCAGCTGTACAATGATTAAAGCAATCAATTCTATACTCTGTTTATGATAACTTCCTGCCTGCCTTGGTAGTCTCCCTTTCAGTTCCCACCATGGACCTCACAACCAACTTGGGTTCTTAAGAATTAATGTTTCTTCCCCCTCCTTTTGTTTTTTTAAAGATTTTATTTACTTTAGCCCTCGCTGGTGTAGCTCAGTGGATTGAGCTCGGGCCCGTGAACCAAACAACCGCTGGTCATTTCCTGGTCAGGGTACATACCTGGGTTGCAGGCCAGTTTCCAGCAGGGGACGCATGAGAGGCAACCATACATTGATATTTCTCTCCCGCTCTCCTTCCCTTTTTCTCTAAAGATAAATAAATCTTTTTAAAAAGATTTTATTTATTTTATTGTTAGAGACGGGAAGGGAGAGAGAAAGAGAGGGAAAGAAACGTCAGTGTGTGGTTGTCTCTCATGTGGCCCCCAGTGGGGGCCTGGCCTGCAACCCAGGCATGAGCCCTGACTGGGAATCGAACTGGTGACCCTTTGGTTCACAGCCCGCATTCAATCCACTGAGCTATGCCAGCCAGGGCTTCTCTCCCCACTTTTTATAGGCTTCCCCCTTTGCCGGGAAGAGGCTTTTTGCAGACCAGACTTACGTTTCTCTGTAATCAACACCTGAACAATCTACACCTGAGGTGTAATCAACACCTCAACACCTGTACTCTACCTGCTCTAAGTCTTGTATATCCATTCCTTTTCCTCCCAGAGAGATCTCTTTGTTTACTTGGTTTTGTTTGACAAATAAAAATTGTATCATTTAAGGCACGATGATTTGACGTACAATGTGGTGATATGGTATATATGTATACATTTCTGCATGTATATGCTTAAAGTAAGTGGCCATGAAGCAGATTTCCATGTTTCATTTATACACCTACCAGCAGAAGATGAGGGTGCCAGTTCCTCTACATCCCCTACAGCGTACGGCATTGTCATGTGCCCAGCCATGTAGGCATATGCTGAGTAAGAGCTCACTGAGGCTGTAGTAGGCCTTTCCTTGAGGAGTAATGAGTCCTGTCACCCAGTCACATGTCGAGTGGCCATTTAAGTACCCAATTTTGGGAAGTACCTGTCTATGCCTTTTTCATGGTCTGTGATGAGCAAGGCAACATATAATCTCCCTTCCTCTGTACCATCTCAGCATTTTATTTTCTTGACTGGAGCTTTTTACCAGATTCTACAGCTCCCACCCCGCTTTCCTCTTCCAATCATGAATCTTCATAGAATAAAAGACAGACACAAGAGGCTGGAATGCAATTTTATAGTGGGGACATTTGGCAGGAAGATTTCCAGAAGGAAAAAAGGTTGAGGATCTTCAGTAGAAAGGTTGACTTGTGGTGGTGATAAATTTTCTCCACTCAGTGTCCTCCACAATGACACTAGAAAGAATGGTTGAAGACGATTTCACACAGCATATTTTGTTGTTTAAACAGTAGTGCAGTACAGTTTCAGATTCTCTGCATTTCTTTCTGCATACTCCTTCGTCTCCCTCACAAGTATTTGCAAATTTCTGTGTCTCAATTTTGGGGATTAATTTTTTCATGCCTCCTGGAAAAAAATACGGCTCTGGTTAGGCTCTACCCAGCCATGATAACAGAAGACCTGGGACATTAAGCACACAGGACTGGAATCAAAAGCATCTAGAGTCAAACCTGCATTCTGTTACTTACCAGATCTTGGTCTTTGGACGAGGAACGTCAGCTCTCTGTCCCTTCACTGCTCTCATCTGTGTAGTAGCAATAATAATGAAAGAGACTACTTCCTTCAGTTCTTGTGATTATTAAATGAGTTTATATATGTGAGTTCATAGAATAAGAACCCTACTAAGAGATAAGTAAACCCTAGTACTTCTTGGTATTATTGTTGTTTTTTCTATTGTTATTATTATTAGATAAAGTATTTTTCTGAGAGTTTAAGACTACAAAATCGGGCAAGTTCCAGTTTGCCTGAACTTGTGTTCTTAATGCTCAATTTTTTTTTTTTTGAGATAGCCAGGGTCTACTCCAAGTTAGGTCATACACATATTTCCCTGTGCCTCTGTGTTTTGAAATAATAAACAATGGGCACGATAGCATGGATACATGTAGACATTTCAATTTATTCACAGATCCACAATCATACACAAACTAAACATGGACATATGTGTTTGCAATAAATACCCACAGGTGTACAGGTGGGCACAACAATGGGCACGATAGCATGGATACATGTAGACATTTCAATTTATTCACAGATCCACAATCATACACAAACTAAACATGGACATATGTGTTTGCAATAAATACCCACAGGTGTACAGGTGTGCATTCACAACCATGTACAGGCAAGCAAACCATATACATATATATGGTTTAAAGTATTTTTAGGCAAAGGATGTATGTGTATGTATACATATACATACACATATGTATGTATGTATACATATACATATGTATGTGTACATATACATATGTGTATGTATACATATACATATGTATGTGTACATATACATACATATACATATACATACACATACATCCTTTGCCTAAAAATACTTTAGTGATACAATTCCTGACATATATAGCTAGCATTTTATCCGCATTAACCAGGAGTAATATTTGAGTTTTTTTAAAAAATAAGGCCTTTGGAAAGAAAATAAGAACTACTAGCAAACACTTAACACCACTTGTGTCAAGAATTTTTGCATGTCGCTTCAATGAAAACTATCATATCTGTTTGTCAACGTAAGAAAATTATAGCACAAAGAGATGTGATGTTTCTGCTGAGGTCCCCAATTTGGTAAGGGAGAGCACTAAAGTTATAGTTCTGGTCTACATGACTCAGAATGCTGGAGTGACATCGTCAGCAAGATGGTAGACAAGAAAACTTCCAAGTCTTCATTTCCTTCATAGAAACAGGAAATAAACAACATGTGTACCAAAGGAACTTTGTGGAAAGGAACTCCAGAAACTGTAACAGGGTGAAGCCAAGGGGGGTCCCAAAGGGCAGCCAAGGGATTTGTAACGAGGTCCAGAACTCAGGGTGTCCAGGAAATATTAGAAAAAATATATATAGGATGTCCTCACCCAGACAAGTCTGAGCTGGAGGATGGGACACATGCAGCAGGGCCATTGAGAGTTGTTTTGAATAGCAGCAGTTTTGCAGATAACCTCTAGAATGGTCATTTAACATATCTATAACCTTTAACTGTTTTCATAGATCTGTTAAACAGCTGTGGCCATGCATTGAGCCAGGGGGATGGGAGTGACTTCAACCCATGATATAACTGGGAGGCAACTCCCCCTGGTTACAGAGTCTGCGAAAGAGCTTGGAGATGATTGGCTCCACACCACAGGGCCACACCTGCCCAGACTTACTATGGCAGCTCAGGAAAGCTGGAAAAATATGGGAATGCTGGCAGCTGTGGCCAACTGTGAAAGGAGTCAGGAATCGTGCATCAGAGGAAGATTGGCGCGGGGATTTAAACCCAGGCATGGTAGCCATGCTGCATCTTTTTGGGACCACACAGCTTGAGCAGAGAAGAACCATGGACTTCTATTTCTTTTTTTGAGATACGGTACCCTAGACTGGGCAGAGGGGGAAGGAAGGGCTGTGCATTTGTGGGTGTTCTAAAGGACTTTGGGATCTCAATGAAGACATTAAGTCATTACTCTTAAGTTTGTATAACTCTTTAAATAAATGATCCCCTTTTTTTCACCAGTCTCTGGCACTGAGAGATGTCTTTCCCTGGAGGTGGGCAAGGTGAACCTAGTACGGGGTGGGGGACCCCCGGAGCACAAGGGTGGGTGCATTTAGTAATAGGATATCGTTCACCACCCCCAGGGTCTGTTCTGTAACAAAACCAGTTCAGAACATGCATTAACGAAGCAAACACCTAACCAAAAAAAATCTACACTCAAGAATGTTAGGGAACTTTCAGTCAAGATGGAGGCATATGTAGACACACTTTGCTTTTTTGCACAACAATAAGAAGGATCACAACTAACTGCAAAACAAAAAACACCCAGAACAGGCAGAAAAATTGAACTATATGGAAGTCAAACAACCAAGGATTTAAAGAAGCCACATTCATCCAGATGGGTGTGAGGGGCAGAGCTGGTGAGCAGGGATGGAGAGGATGTGGTGTGGCAGCGGCAAGGCAAGGCAAGGCAGCGAGGCGTCCAGTGGAACTGGTGGTCCCACATTCACGGGAGGATAAAATTGAGAGGGATACCTTGGGAGTGAGCGATCCCAGCCTGAGACCAGACTGAGCAGCCCAGGGTTCTAGCACCGGGAAGCTAAAGCCTCATAACTTCTGGCTGTAAGAACCAGTGGGGGTTGGAGCAGTGGAAGAAACCACCAGTCTCTTGGGAGAATCTGTTTAAAGGGTCTGCATGGTCCATAATGAATGCAAACCCACCTGCTCTGGGAACCACCACAGGGACAGCAGCTGCAGGGGCACCACTTGCATGTAGGAAGGGGATGAAGTGACAGGAAATGGGGCAAGTGATGAGCAAGCCTCAGTGGCATTATCCCCTCTCTGACTCCTCCCCCACATACAGAACCACAAAGCAGTGAATTCCCAAAGTGGGTTGCCCTGTCCTGGCGAATACCTAAAGTTCTGCCCCATACAACTTAATAGTTACACTAAGACAGGGAGTCAAAGGAGCTCTACTTAATATGCAGAAACAAACTCAGGGATGCTGCCAAACTGAGGAGACAAAGAAATATGGCCCAAATGAAAGAGAAAAACAAAACCCCAGAGAAAGAAATAAGCAAAACTGAGATAGCCAATCTATCAGATGTAGAGTTCAAAACACTGGTGATAAGGATGCTCAGAAAATTCATTGACTATGGCAAAAGCAAAAGGGAAGACATGAAGGCTACACTAAGTGAAATAGAGAAAAATCCACAGGAAACCAACAGTGAAGGGAAGGAAGCCAAGGTTCAAATAAATGATTTGGGACACAAGGAAGAAAAAGACAATCAACCAGAACAGAATGAAGATAAAAGAATTTTTTAAAAACTGAGAGAATAAGAAGACTCTGGGACAGCTCCAAAAGTGCAAACATCTGAATCATAAGGATGCCAGAAGGAGAAGAGGAAGAGCAAGAAATTGAAAATTTATTTGAAAAAAATAATTAAAGAAAACCTCCTTAATTTGGGGAAAAAAATAGATGTACAAGTCCAGAAAACACAGAATCCCAGAAAGCTTAGACCTAAAGAGGGCTACACCAAGACACATAATTTAAATGCCAAAGATTAAGGATAAAGAGAGAACCTTAAAAATAGCAAGATAAAAGCCAAGAGTTACCTACAAAGGAGTTTCCATAAGACTCTCATCTGATTTCTCAAAGGAAACTTTGCAGGCAAGAAGGGACTGCCAAGAAGTATTCAAAGTGATAAAAAGCAAAGACTTACAACCAAGATTACTCTGTCCAGCCAAGCTATGATTTAGAATGGAAGGGCTGATAAAGTGCTTCCCAGATAAGATAAAGCTAAAGGAATTCATCATCACCAAGTCCTTATTATATGAAATGTTAAAGGGACTTACTTAAGAAAAAGACAAAGATCAAAGCTATGAACATTAAAATGACAACAAATTCACAACTATTAACAACTGAATCTAAAAAACAAAACAAAAACAAACTGAGCAAACAGCTAGAACAGGAACAGAATTATAGACATGGAGATCATTTAGAGGGCTATCACTGGGAAAGAGGAAGTGGGAGAATGGGGGAAATGTATAGCAAATGTTAAAAAGCAAGATTGGTAGGTACAAAATAGACAGGGGGATGTTAAGAAAAGTATCAGAAATGGAAAAGCCAAAAACTTACATGCATGACCCAAGGATATGAACAAAGGTGGGGGATTGCTGGAGGGAAAGGGGGAGGTACTAGTCAAACGGGGCAAAGGGGAAAATATTAGGAAAACTGTAATAGCATAATCAACAAAATATACTTAAAAAAGAATGTTGGGAACATTTGTCCCCGACCACTCTCTTTTTTTTGCTTACTTTTGCCCCATCCGCTGTCTGGTGCAACATGGCATGGTGATGAGGAAGCCCCCCAATTCTCAGTGCCTCCATCAGGATGGAAGGGGAAAAGTGGAATTTGCTTACAATATTCTGGATTAGTTCAGAGCACCTTAGGGACTAGTTTCTGCCTTGTTGGACTTAGTGAACTGCAGAAGTGGGGTGTCATTTGGTGTCAGGTTGGAGGCTGCTGAAAGCCGTGGTAGGCACTGCTGCTTATTTGAGCTTCAGGGAACTATGGTCCCATGGGAGCCTCAGGACAAGAACTCCTAAATGTAGGAAGCAAACATGGACAGAATTGAAGGGAGAAGCAGACAGCTCTCATGGCTCCAGATGACTCCCACTGACACCAGCGTCCCAGTGGGTTTCCACAAATTCAGGCCCTCCTGGAACCTTGGCTCCTGCTTGCTCCAGGTGGCATCCATGACCCTAAGTTCCCAGTGGGCTTCCATGAATCTAGGCCTCCAGCTAACCCCAGCATCCACAGGCTCCATGGCCCCAGGCAGCATCCACAGTACCAGATTCCCACATATTGAGACCCCCTGTTCACCCTGAAACCTGCTGGCTTAAGTGGTCTCAGGAGGCTCCCATGCCTGAAGCAGCTCTGGCAGCACTGGGCTCCCAGAAGGCTCCTGAAAATCCAGGCCCCAATTCACCCTGGCAGCTACCAGTGACCCCAGGCATCTCCAGTGGCTCCAGCTGGCTTCCTCATTTTCAGGTTCTCCACAGGTCCCTACAAACCTAGGTGCCTGTCAGCTCAAGCAACCCCAGGTAGCTCAGCAGGCTCAGGTGTCTACCACCGCTCCAGAAAGCATCCTTGGCTCCAGGGCCCAGGGCCCCATTGAACCCAGGCCCTTAAGCTACCATAATACCTTCTGGCTCCCATGGATCCAGACAGCTTCTGTGGCCCTAGGATCCAATGGACTCTGACAAACCCAGACTCCTAACTCACCCCAGCACTGACCACTCCTATTGAACCAGAATGCTAGTGAGCTTCTGTAAACCCACGTTTCTCACCAGAGGACCCGTTGGCTCCAGTGGGCCCAGATGACCCTTGCGCACCATTCTCCCAGCACAACCGAGCACTGGCTATCTTCTGCAGATGGGGGTGCTGGGTTGTCTCCTGAGGTCCCAATCTTCCAATAACACCAGCAAACCCAGGCTACAGGGGGGGCACATGTGGGTGTAGGATTCTGATGGGACCCAGGACCGGGCCGACTACTGCCATCCCAGGCTTTTGACACACCGAGCGCCCCAAATTCCAGCATCAAACCTTCCTGGGAATACCAACATATGGCCCACCCAGAATCTCTGAGTGGGCTGACTTTTGAAGGCCTTTGCTTTCCAAAGTTAGTCTGTCTGTAAGGACCGGAAGCGGTACCTACTTCTCAAATGCATAGACCACGAGGATAATGAACAGTCAAGTAAACACGACATCACAGTAAAAAACTAATAAAATTCCAATGATTGACCCTAAAGGAATGGAGATCTGTGAACTGTCTGACAAATAATTTAGAATAGTCCTCTTTAAAAAATTCAAAGAGCTAAAAAAAACACACAGACAACTCAATTAAAAAAACACTACATGAACAAAATAAGTTCGACAAAAAATATAAACCATTAAAAAAACCAAATGGAATTAGTGAAGTCAAAGAATACAATGACTGCACAAAAGAACTCAATGGAAGCCTATGACAGCATGTTTGACCAAGCAGAAGAATTAGTGAGCTATAAGGTGTGTTGTTTACAATCATCCAGCCAGGGCAGCAAAAAGAAAGAAGAATGAAAAAGAATGAGGAAGGCTTATATCAGCTATGGGTTCCCATTAAGAAAAATCACCTATGCGTTACTGTAGTCCTAGAAAGAAGAGAGAGAGAGAAAGGAGCAGGAAGCTTATTTAAAGAAATAGTGGGTGAGAACTCCTCAAACACATGGAGAATTAAACATGCATGTCCATGAATTAATGAGTCACCTAAAAGTTCAATCTGAAAAGCACATTATAATAAAACTGCCTATAGTCAAAGGCAAAGAGAAAAAATTTAAAGCAGCAGAAAAAGATTTTTTTTTGCATATAAAGGAACCCCCATAAAGTTATCAGCAATTTGTTTAGCAATGTTTTAAAAAACAGACAAAAACATTGTAGGCCATAGAAATAAGCTAGATGATACATTCAAGTGCAGAATTTTTTAAAAAATCTGCCAACCAAAAATACCTTATCCAGCTAAGTTTCTTTCAGGAAGGAAGGAGACATAAAGACTATCCCAAATAGGAGCTGAGGAGTTTCATCACCAAGATTATCTAAATAAATGCAGAAAAACTCAGGTGTCTGATTTAAGTCCAACCAGCCCCTACTCAAAGCTAATCCAAACTCTAAATATATCAACCTCACATTCAACCTCCTTGAAACAAGCACCTGACAAAATCTAACTCCAAACCCCAGCCTTACCTCCACACTGTGCTATCCCAAGACAAACAATAATCAAACCACACAGCACCAATATCCAGATTCTACTCAACAACAGCCCCACATAGAAACCCTATCTACTCCAATTCCCAGTTTCACCCAACTTCGCTGCAACATCCATTCAACCACAAGTATGATTCCCACCCAGCCTCTCCCAAACCACTGACCCAGCCTAATTCCATAAATACAATCACATACTTCTAGCTAATTACTATTTATTTTCTACCATTACTCCAATCGAAAGGCCCTATCCTCTCTGCACCACAATTCAGTTCCCAATCTCCAAAGTGACACCTTGATTGATCTTATAAATCTTCAATTTGGCTCTGGCTGATGTGGCTCAGTGGATTGAGTGCTGGCCTGCAAACCAAAGGGTTGCCAGTTCGATTCCCAGTCAGGGCACATGCCTGGGTGGTGGGCCAGGTCCCCAGTTAAGGGCACATGAGAAGCAACCACACATTGATGTTTCTCTCCTCTTTCTTCCTCCCTTCCCCTCTCTCTAAAAATAAACAAACAAACAAATAAATAAATAAAATCTTCAATTTGGACTTAACTCCACACACATAACCCATGTCCGAAGCTCTCATCCTAGTGACATTGCTATTCTAATATGCTCTATGCCCCATATTCTCTACAACTCCTCCATCCGGGAGCACCAGACCTTTAAGTGGATCATAGCAGTATGAGGCCAGTAGAATCCTGGCATAAGAAGAACCTGAGGCTAGCATCCCTGAGCTGTCTGACATTAGGCTATCAGAACTGCAAAACCATATGCAGGACCCCAGGACCTCTGAGAGTACCTTGAGTTACCTGAAGTCGTATGAACCAGAATCAGAAAGATGACAATGGTGGTTAAATAAGGCTTCATGACTGACGGGTTCTGAGAGAATAAAGGGCACACACAAGGGACAGAACAGAGATCTTTGCAGCAGGGCAGTGCCCTGCTTTATTAGTTTCAGAAGTAGGCTAGGGTTGTGGGCAGTGAACTAAGAAAGATGGTACATGCCTGAGGTCATCCAGGCAGAAAGACAGCATGTGTTACATATGTCATCTGGGAACTCCATGTGAAGGTAGGCGCTTTGCCAGTACCCACATCAAGGTGGGCCCTCCTTCCAGTAAGAGACAAAGTAACATTAAAGCCAGTTTATGTATTGTGTGAGACAAACTGGAATAAATGAGAGAGTGAATCAATTCAACAATTAAAAAAGCTAGTAAGTTATTATGAGAAATAAAGAAACGTTAAAGATATATTTCTTTACATTCATGTCTGGAGTATATCACACTAGCCAGCAGCACTTATTGTATATATAACAATGTACTATCCATCAGGATAAAAGAAAAGAAAAAAAATGATGTGGGAAACTGAGGGAGGCAGGATGGAAAAAAGGAGAAAAATACGGAAGGTGAAAAACAAAAGTCAGGAAATAATAATGTCAGCGAAACAGCAAACCAAGATCCCAGTATTTCTCCCTCCCTGCGAAAAAAAAATTTTTTTTAAGTATTGGCCAGTGAAAATAGCTCTGGGGGAGCTGCAGAGTATAATGAAGAATCTACAGCAACCCAGGGGAGCATGAAACCAAGGATGGCTGTGTTAAAAGTGTTGGAAGCATTTTACCAGTATCGCCCCACCTCGGTCAACAAAGCTCAGGACCAAAGGGGATCCCGTCATCAGTGACCTCTGTCTGCACTGGCAAAGGAGAGAAAAAAACCCCGAAGCCTTTGCCACCGAAGGACCAAAGAGCCCTCATCACTGCCAAAACCACATGAAGCTTTCTCCACTAAAGACCTCTACAATCTTTTCCTTGCTAACACACTAGGTAACGAGGGAATCCAGAGCCCACATTGTTACAAGGATATGTGCCCAGCAAAATTGTCCTCTAAAAATTAAATAAAGATAAAGTGTTTCCAGACAAAGAAAAACTGAGGAAGTTCATCATCGCTAGACCTGCCTTATAAGAAAGGCTTAAGGCATTTGCTGAATAGCCTCGGACCCAGCACTGGCACCAACTTGGAACCTGTGCCGGTCTGGTGAACACCCCTTGCTCTTACCTGTTGACTCGCTGAGATCTTACCCCACACAACTTGAGAACTGCCAAAGGCTTTTCCGGTGACTGAGCTGATGGGGCAGTTGGCAGGTGGAGGCAGATGGAAGCAAGGAGAGGTGGACCTCGGGGTGCCTTGGGCCTTTGATGACCTTTCCCCAGACTTGGTGGCCTCCGTGCATAGCTTGGTCCTTCCTGCACACATCCAGCCCCAGCAGAGACAGCCACAAGCTGTGGATCACTTTGAGTCTTCAAACAGGTTGCTCGGGACCAGTCACAGGTAGTGTCCGACATTGGTTGCACCAGAGTCCCTCTTAAAAGGCCCCAGAACCAACAAATCCAGTGGCCAGCTTCAGATAACATCAAAACAGGATTTAATTAGCTTTACGAGAGGCACATAGGAAGGGAGCTCTCAACAGGCTCCAGCTCCTGCTGAGGCAAATTCTGCTCCATGTGGTCGGCAGTCACACAGCAGCTCATACAGGGCAGTCGATGTCAATCCTGACAGCCAGCCAGCCTGTGCGTTGACCCGATGCATGAAGGAGGAGGGTGCCCATCAGCTAGGGGATGGGAATCACTTCGCCCCACTGTTTAACATATCAACATTACATGCTTCCTTTTATAATTTAATATACCTCAAAAAACTCCTATAAGGTTTGTGCTGATAAACAGTGGAAAAAGTGAAACTGGAGAAGGAAAATCTGAGAAAAACTGATGTTGGTGAGAATGAGGGAGACCTTACAAAACTGCAAATGTCAAAGACACCATTTAATGGGAGTACTGATAACAAAATTAAGATAGACAAATTCGTATTTGAAAACAAAGGCGATCACATTGCTTGTGAGAAGAAAAAAGGGAATATGACATTGGAGATTCCTAAAGGAGTCAAAATGTACATTCAAGGGAATAAAAAACATGAAGGGTTTCTTAATTAGTTGAGAATTCTCACTGTAATAATAGTGAATTCTCTACTTACAATTGTGCATAGGCCGATTTCGTCATTAAATTGAGATCGGTTTAAGAGTTGGACCTAAAAGCACATTTTAATGGCTTAGACATGGTGACTTGAGATGAATCCGGGGGTGAGGGGGGTCGAGAATGATTCACTCTAGGTCTCTGAATTGAACAACAGAACAAACTGTAAATGTCAATCACCGAAACGGAAAGGCAAAGGTTTCCAGGCACGCAAACAGATTTAGAATTCAGTTTAGGACATTTCGAGCCTGCAATGCAGGAGGACATAACAAATATGCAATTTGATATGTGAGTTGGGACCTAGTCTGAGCTGAACATATGAATACAGAACTTCCCCAGGATCGCACAGCTTCCGAGCAGTGGTGAGAGCAGGGGACAAACCCTTCTGTCTCGGTAGTCGTGTTTCTTTCTAAGACTTGTAGAAACCGGGGGAGTGGGAATCGGCTTTAAATCTAGAACACCCCCACCACCTTCACTCTACAAGTACTGCTGACATAGGAAGTCTAGAAATATTATATATTTCAATAACAATGCTGAACCCTTTCTTCTAAGTATTAAAATATGTGTCTAAGTATGCTGCTTATGCCAGAAAATTTCTGCAACTCTCCTTGAAACCTGGTTTCTGCCAGGTCCCTGTCCCCTGTCTGACAAACATGTCTGAATGTCTGTGAATCACAAAGATATAAACATCATTCCATTTTCCTATCAGGCCTCTAAATCCCATGAAAATAAAAATCCAGCTGTATTGATTTTTTTATTGAGTGCGTGATCTCTGGTCCATTGGTTAGGTCTGGGATTGTCATTTGTCTAACAATGAGAAATACAGGTGGAAGGTCCATAGTGGGAAAGAGAGGAAAAAATAGGGAAGATAACACATATCATGGGTTAAATGACAGAAGAAGAAACCCCGAAAGGAACTAATAAAGAGACCAGAAGTGCAGGTAAACAAGGATTTTTAAGGAAGAATTGGCCCTGGCTGGTGCAGCTTAGTGGACTGAGTGCCAGCCCGCAAACCAAAAGGTTGCTGGTTCGGTTCCCAGTCAGGACATGGGTTGCCGGCCAGGACCCCAGTTGAAGGTGTGCAAGAGGCAACCGATCAATGAATCTCTTGCACATCGATGTTTTTCTCCCTCTCTTCCCCTCTTCCTAAAAATAAATAAATAACTAAATAAAATCTTTTGTAAAAAGAAGTACTAAGGGGAGAATTGGGGAGACTGTAACTGAACAGTGATAAAAAATGGGTAAAGGAAAAAAAAAAGGAAGGATTGAGAGTAATGCGGTGAAAACGGTAGCTGGAAGCAAAGTGAACGGGAAAACCTAAAGAACACTCAAGTTGCTCAACCACGAAGGCCTTGGTGAGCAAACCAGGGCCATTTTGCTGGAGTGATAAGTGCAAACTCCAGACTTCTCCTAGCGGGGATGAAACTGGGAGTGCGAAACTTGCAGAGTGCAGCTGGGAACTCTGGTTCTGTTAGTTTAGATCTGAAGAGGGGGAGAAATAAGACATGAGCCACGGAAGGGAAGTCTTCATAACACTGTGAAAATTCCATAGCATGTCCAACATTCGCTGTCACTCAGTTTGGAGAGAGAAAACGATATTCCTCAATTCTCGGGAATGAAGGGATTTTAAAGGTTATGAAGTACCATGTCCAGCTCCTGTTCCAAGTCCCTGACACCGTGACC
>PVKM010027277.1:0-18869 GCA_004027735.1 Carollia perspicillata | reverse complement strand
GTGAATAAAGTGAGAGGCACATGCTGGTGTCTCAGGCGAGCATAGAAAATAACCCGAATCCACCTCTTCGTCTCCCTTGTCATTTGGACATCTTTTTGCCTTGCTCATATTTAGAACTATGTACATATGAGAGTGTATATACATATATATTTTCAGAGCATTTTGGCACACAGCATTTCTTCAGTAAATTTTTGTAGTATAAATAAATAAACTCCAATTTGTGAGTTTTGTGTCTCCTGGCTTAATGTGGCTTGCTTCCTTGGCCTTGCCCATTTAATCCCGATCTTCATTTTCAGAGTCCAAAGCTCCTTTGACTCAGCCATCTTTTTTTTTTTTTTTTTGTCTCTAAAGTCCTTTGACTTTCATCCTCATTGGCAGTTATCTATGTTTGATTTTGTTTATCCTTGTTTGATACTTCGTATAACTTTTACCATTGGATCTATCTCTGTTGCTCAAGTTTTTCTTGTTTCTCACTAATGCCTCAAGATTGTCGTGCTGTAATTTACCCCTAGAGTTATTCACCCCGATGTCACTGTCATCTCTGCCGGCTACTAGCTTATGGTGGTCGTACCACAGGTCCAGATTTGACCCTTAAGGCGTGGATTTAATGCCTCAGATTTTAATTAGATCTAATTAATTAATCTAATCTAATTAATCTAATCTAATTAATCTAATTAAATTTAATTAAACCAGATTTTTAATTAAATGTACTGGGTGACATTGCTTAATAAAATTATATAGGTTTCAAGTGTACAATTCTGTGATACATTGTCTGTATATTGCATTGTGTGTTCACCACCCAAAATCAGATCTTCTCCCATTGTCATATGTTTGACTACCCCTCCACCCCGCCTTGCCTCTGGTAACCACCATACTGTTGTCTGTGTCTATGAATTTCTGTTTGTTTTTCTCGTTTGTTCATTTTTTGTTCATACTGGATTCCTGAATACTTTGTGGAAGACCAGTGGTCCCTCTAGTGGAGGAGACAGATGAAGAATAAATGAATTTCTCATTTAATGTTAGATTGTGTTGAGAGTTATGCAGAACTAGGGAAGAAGGGTGGGAAAAGGAGAAAAGCGTGTGGTTTTGATTTGAAGCGTGAGGCTCAGAGAGGGCCTCTCTGAGAAGGTGACATTGAAGTAGATCCCTGAAGGAAGAGTAGGGAAGTGAGCCACCTGGCCGAGAGTTTGTTTATGCTGCAAACATACATTTAGTGTCTGTTGATCGAACATGAAGCCAGGCACTTCCTGAGAGTTCAGGATACACCTTGGGTAGGGAAGGGGAATAAGAGAAAACTCTCTACCCATATGCAGCTTATTTTCTAGTAGGGAGAGGATGTTTGGGGGGGAAATGTTTCGTTTGAGGGAACGTGCAAAGACCTTGAGGTGGGACAATTGGCCTGGTCCAGCAACAGCAAAGAGGCCGGTGTAATTGGAAGGAAGTCAGCAAGACGCTAGTGATAGAGGAAGCCAGAGCCTAGACCATGTAGAGCCTTTGGATTTCACTTTGAGGAAGGCAGGAAGTCACTGAAGAGCTTTCAGCAGAATTGACGTGATCCGACGTAAATATTTAAAACAAAGAATTACTTTGGCTGCAGTGTGTAACTGAGAGATGAGGTAGCTTCTACCAAAGAGTTAGTGGAGGAGATGGTGAGACATGGTGGCCAGTCTGGAAGATGACGAGTAAACATCCACCAGAATTCAGTATCACAAGCAACCAGTTGGTAACAAACAGTATGTGATTTTGTGGGGGTTTTTTTCAGGAATGGGGTGGTGTTTTTCCTTTTTTAGTAGCAGGAAGTAAATAAAGGAACTGCAACATCGATTAACGGGCATGGTTCCCTTATCCTGATCCTCCCTAGAAGAAGCACGGTTGTCCCCCAGACAACTAAAGAATAATCGGAGATTGAAAAGAGACAGTATCTTTTAGGAAGATAGGGTATGGAAAAGAACTAATGAAGAATACAACCATTTTCTGACTTAAAAGGTTTTATAATGTTTTATTTTCATTTTGCTAAATTTATAAACCTAAGTTATACTCCAGAATCCAATGCATTTGATGTCTCTTTTGTTCATAAGGAAATCGTCAGAGATTTGTGACTGTGTAGTATATTTAAAAAGTAATCTAGATTTACATTTCAGATTTTTTGTGTGTGTCTACTTTTTGTGCTTTAATTTTCTGTGAGGATCTTTTAAAGCTCAACACACCCTGCTTTGGGGGCATCCCTTTCTCTTATTCCCACTAACCATCTTCCTTTCTCATCAATGATCTGCCCCTGACAGACACAGTACAGCCGGTTCTGTTGCAGTTTATAGCTTCATTCTAACCCTGCATCCTTGTGATTATACCAGAGTTACCTTAATTAGGTCTGGGTGTGAAGTGGTTAATCACACCATACTCTTGGTTACCAGCTTAGTTCTCAAGAAGCAATCTCCTTTTCCCCATTTACAGGTTCTTGAAGGGCATCTCTGTGGTCTCTATGAAATGTCCCTCAGGTCATGGATGCCTCATGTTAGCCACTTCTGGTCATGCTCAGACGGCAGCAGATACAGTTGGATGTTTTTCACTTTGTATAGAAAGGAAAGTTCCAGTAGTTAGGAAATGTAAGAGGGGGAAAAAAGAACAGGAACCAAATGTAATGAATGCATGCTTGAGCGTGGGTTAATTATAGCTCCGGTTTGGTAAAATCACGTGGTTTATTGCTGTTAGAGTTGCTGTTTCAGACTGTGTATGTACACCTGTTGTATTTTCAGGAAGTTTCAGCCGATCCTGCTGCCACGCTCACAGCAGCAGAAGAGAGAAAGGAGAAGGTACCGAGCCCACACCTCAGTCACCTGGTGGTTTTGACATCTGGGGACACCTTGTACGGGCTGGCGGAAAGAGTGGTAGCCACGGAGTCCTTGTAAGTTGTGAAAAGCGGTTGCTTTGCCGTCGACTATTTAAGAAAGGCTATTAAAGTAAGCGCTGCATGATCAGACTTCTAGCTGTGTACAAATTCCACTTCTAAATACTAGTTACGTATTTGAGAAGTAGATCCTAAAATAGATTAGCAGTGGATTTTTAAAACTTAGTGGTGGGTTTTCAGTTATGTAAATGGAAGGAGGGAAATCTTTTAAGTTTTCTCTTGCTTTAAGTGAAACTTTAAAAAATCATGTTATAATATACTTTCTATTTTCCTATTGAGTTGCGATTCTGGAGAAACTGTAGTTACATTGTCAGTGTAGTGTTAAATATAGTCAGCCCTTGCCATCAGCACGAGTGCTTCCTGACCTTTATAAACCCCCAGTTCTTAATACAGTTGAAGCATGTAACTTCTTCATCAAATGTAGCTGTTTACAACCTAAGAATTTTCGTGTAGATGACAAAAAACAGAGGGAAACAGTGCGGCCGCCGGCAGTCTTCCACCTGAAGGACTCCTACTGCTGCACACGAGCCTCCTGGCCTGCAGCCCACGTGTCCGTGTCTCAGCCAGTTTAGTCTGCTGTAGGTTACGAGTGCTTGGACAACTTCTGAAAAGCGTTAGATACTGAATTTGTGAATTCACAGGCCTTTTGTATATAATTAAATAGGGTCTTTAAAAGCGGTCCTGTCAGATCTTTGCAATCTTCGGTGTTACCTTAACCCGCAAAGCAGTGTGGCTCCACACCGTGGCGCCCTGATTAGCTTCCTCCGCGTCGCCCTCCTCCCGTCACAGCTCACATGCAGCGATGAGCTGAGCTTTAATTTTTGTGTGCACGAGCACACCAAGGGGTAGTTCATTACGGTGGAAAATAACTTTGATTGTTAAGCTTTTGCTTAGAGATCGTAAAGATTACTTCTACAAAAGTGTTGGCAGGCTCTAAGTCCTGTCCTTTGTTTACGGGGTGGGTTATTTATTCCCTTCAGGGTGTTCTTGGCCGAGCAGTTTGAGTTCCTGCAGCCGCACCTGGATGCCGTGATGCCTGCAGTCAAGAAGCCCTTCCTCCAGCAGTTTTACTCACAGGTCAGAGGTGGTCGGTCTTGAGTGCCATTTCCCCGTGGGCAAGATAAGACGGTCACGTGTTATTTAGGTGTTTTCTTTGTTTAAACTAGTGATCAGTCTCTAAGTCCCAGGAGAGCTAGAGTAGGATGTTTGGTTATTCACTCTTGAATCCCTGTGTTAAATACTCATTGAGACTTTTGGTGCAGTGAGAGAGAAGGCCAATTTATTTAAAGTATAAAATGGGAAAAGCAGCAGTGGCAGGGTATGTAACCTTGGCTGCAGGCGGAGAGGGGGTGTGGTCGGAAGCAGGCTGTCTAGAAAGGATTGTCTGGGGGAAGTGCTGTTTAAATTGGCCAGCCCGCTGAGTGGGGAGTGTATTCAAATTACGGGATGGACTCCTACAGAGAGCAGCAGGTGAGGGAGAGCACGGTGCCCTGAGCGGCGGAGAGCCAGCCAGCTTGTCAGAGCAGGGCAGAGGGCTGCGGAGGGACAGGCAGTACTCTCAGCCAGCAGTCGGGCTTTGTTCCAGGGGTGCTGGGAAGCTACTGGAGGATTTGAACCAGGTGAGCGGGATGGCCAGGTGTGTGTTTCAGAGGGTGTGCTTTGGAGGCAGTGTGAAGAACAGGCTTTAGATGGCAAGCCTAGAGGCCTGGAGACTGGCTTGAGGACCCTTACAGAACTGCAGTCAAGAATGATGAAACCCTGAGGTGGGGGAGTAGGAGTCGAAATGGAGAGAAGTGAAAGAATTTGGGAAGCATTTGCTAGTCTCCAAGAAAATCTGTGGTTCCATTAAAGTTGTGGTGTCTGGGTCCTCAGGTTTATAGAATGTCTCAAAATTATGTTTTGAGTAAGACTTTTGCCCTTGAATTAAAGTATTTTCATAATATAAATCTGCAAATGAATAGTTTTGTTTTCAGGTATCATGTATACTAGAAATAGGAGCAAAATATTCTTCATCAATCTGCTACTTTTAGAAAACATTCCTTTTCATTTCTGTGAAATTTATTTCAGACTGTCTCAACTGCCAGTGAACTGCGCAAACCAATTTACTGGATTGTAGCTGGGAAAGCCATCGATTACGAACAGATGCTGCTCCTGATGGCAAACGTGAAGTGGGACGTAAAGGAAATTATGTCGCAGCACAACATCTATGTGGATGCGTTGCTAAAGGCAAGTACTCTGGGAAACATCTTGGTTGAAGACGGTGCTGTTAAGAACTGTTCCTACAGCCGCAGTAGCTCTCAAGTAGTGAGAATGTAGTTACACTATTACCATGTTGTTAGCGTCATGATATTAAAGTCCCTGCATTGGACTATACTTATTTTCCAAATTGTGTTCTTTTAGACTCAAGGATACTTGGTAGCTTTTTGTTTTGCTCACTGGTTTTCCACTTTGGGTTGGAGTCTGAATGGCATGTCTGGGCCGACCGTCATCCTGTGTAATCTCGGTAGCCACGACTGTCAAGACAAGAAGATAGTTCTGCAGTTGTGTCTCTTCATTAGCAAGAGACCATACCGTACACCTGATTGTTTTAGGTTGTTTTTTTTTTTTCCAGAAATCACATTACCTTTGCATTTAATGATTTACATTTATCAGTTTTTCTGAAAAGAATTGTAGTCACTTTTTGAAGATCTATGCCTCACGAGATGTGTATAGATCGCCTGACAGGTCCCAGCACTGATCTAGGTGCTGGCAATGTAGTGCGGATTAAGGAATTTACGTGCCCTGAAAAAAATAAATTACCAGAAGAGGGATAGAGAGTGGCAGGGCGTGAGTGGAGGGGAACTATCATATGGTTACTTGTGCTCAGAGAAGGACTCTGGTAAGGTGGGAATTGAGGAGAGGCCTGAAGGAAGTGAGGAAATGAGCTACGTGGATGTCTGAGGTGAGGACAGAGCATCTGAGAAAATGAAAACCAGCTTCCAGATTCTGTGCTTCATATTCATCAGTGAAACTAAAATTGGCCCTTCTTAAGCTCCTGAGTTTATTTACACAAACATTTCAACTGCTTCCAAGGCAAAGAATAATAGCCTGGGACACTTGGGGACCAGTAAACAAAGCCAGAGATCAAAACAGAGAGCAGTGGGATTCGTCCTGTGGGCCAGCTCCCAGCGGTGCAGGGCCCCTTCCTGGGCCGGGTCGGGGTCTGAGGGGGCCGAGACCAGTTAGCAGCGTCTCTGGGCTGTCGGGAGACTGAGGGGCGGGTGACAGCAAGTGCGCTCGGTGATTGCCACCTTGGAAGACCTTTGGTTACTGGAGCATCCAAGGGATGTCAGGTGAGGTTTTTAATTTGGAGTGTAAACGATAAATGCAATTTACACATAATCACACACTGTCTTTTTCAAAGAATTCTGTTTTTTAAAGTTGCTTCTGTTTTTTATGACATGCTACCATGGTGCTCGTAGGGTACAAGGGAAGAAGAGACTCCTGCACTCAGTGACTCTTCACACCAGAGGGAGGCTACTTGCTTCAGTTATTCTTAATTCCAAGAAACACTAACACTGTATTCGGAGAAGGAACATCATGAGAAGGAACCGATGCTATTCAGGTCACTAACCTGAATCCAGTTTTTAGCAGCTTAAAACTCTTCATAAACTTTTATAAGTTTCGTTCTGTTACTTTTCCAAGTTCAGACCAGTTGGTAAAAGCACCGTGCACTGTTGCCTCAAAAGAGCCCTGAGAAGAATGAAATGGTTTTATAATTCCTTTACCAACAAGCATTCTCGCCCATGAATTTAGCAATGGGTAGAATGGCGTTTTATATCGTGAGCATACACTTTCATCTTTAAAGTGTCAGCGAGAACTCTCGACACACAAGGCAGAGCTCCCCGTGGGACACACACGCGCAGCAGCAGACGCGCTGCCGCACCAGGGTCGGGAGGGGACACCGAAGAGCAGTCGCGCCTTTGACTTCCGTTTTCAGAAGTGGCTTCAGTGGTTGCAGATGCACTGCTTTTGCATGAACAAGTGAAAGCAAATAGCTATAAAAATAAATAATCAAAAAATTGTGATTTAGGAAGTGGCAGAGGGCAACACAAAAATAATTATGTGGTAGCTTGTCCGGCGATGATCAAATTAGACTTTTTCCTCCTGTGTGGTGTGAGAAAACTTGAGCGCGTGTCAGTCTTGACTCGTTAAGCGCTGGGTACCTTCTCTGGGGAGGACACTGAGGGGAAAAAGTGTCATTTTAAGCCTTACGTTTTGAAATACATTGTCGAGGAAGGATCAACAGCATTTACTTTTGTAAATGATCGTATTTAGATGTTAATAGTCCAAGGAAACCAGAAATGCCAGCACATTCATTGAGGGGCGAACCACCCGCCGCTTTTATGTAATTTGAATTGTCTGAATTAGTTACATGTATTTTTATTTTTAGTAAAGTGTGAATATAAACATTACTAGTAAGTAATAAAAATGTTCAGTTTTCTGTAGGTAATAGAAAATATTTTGTTTTATTTTGTCCATCTTACTAAAAATTTGAAGCTATTATATGACTTTCAAATCAGTTCCTGTATAATAATTTATATACTTTGAAAAAATATGTAGGAAAGAGAATAATTTATCAGGTTGTTCTCTAAGGAATATAGATAGCCACAAATTACAAATAGTTCACTTGGAATTAAAAGCTTATTAAGACTTTTTTTAAAAGTGGGTCTCTTGAAGATATTTCAGAAACAGATTATTCAGGTCCTTTAATCCATAACACAGTCACAGAAAAATGTGAGACGTAAAGACATTTGAACATTGTCAGCATTGTTAATCAGTTGATGACAGCTCCTTTGAGATGAAATGTATGTACCTACTCTGTATTACAGCAACTTTAAACAATATGAAGGTTTTTTAAAAATACATCAAATTGAATAAATTTGGCATTATCTCTTTTGCATGGTTTGATTCTGAGTCTTTTTAAATCTTTTTTTTTTTTTTTTGGCCACTAAGCTGGAAAGCATTGTGGCATCAGAAGTTATATTCACGTACAGCCTTGACTTTTGTCTCCTTAGGAATTTGAGCAGTTTAACAGGAGGCTAAGTGAGGTTTCTAAGAGAGTGCGGATACCCTTGCCCGTGTCTAATATACTTTGGGAACATTGCATACGACTGGCTAATAGAACCAT
Organism: Carollia perspicillata; assembly: GCA_004027735.1. Lineage (NCBI taxonomy): Eukaryota > Metazoa > Chordata > Mammalia > Chiroptera > Phyllostomidae > Carollia > Carollia perspicillata. Next base: position 10,794 of record PVKM010027277.1, on the reverse strand, counting down.
TGTGGAGGGGTAAGTGTTCTGTGAAAGCGCTACCTGATTCCTCAGTGATAAATCCTAACGCTAGAATAACATGTCATGTTCTCACTAACCGGTGCAGAGAGTCAGGTGGAGATAGCGACAGATAGCAGATAAGCCCATCATAATTTAGGTCAGATCTGGAATACGGTTAGCCCCCCTGGGCCGCCTCTGTCCGCGCTTTCTTTTCTTGCTGGTGCCCTAGAGCCAGCTCGTTGGAGAGCGAGGGTGCAGCAGCTGATGGTTCTCTGAGAGTCAAACTAGCAGTCGCTGTTGGTGTCTAATAATATAGTTATCTTTGTGATGACATTCATAACCCTTGTTGAGCACTGTGTCACTCACTGAACTGAGGACTCACAGGCTTATCTTACGAAACCCTAACACACACTCGCTTTGACAGAGCTGTTATTCTCTCCGCCGTGTCAGCGAGGATACCTGGCCTCCAGGTTGAGGCTTGAACGCTTAAATAACCTGTCTGAGTTCACAGTTATCTTTATTATTAATTATAAATCTCAATTTTAATTAAAGTGTTAAATATTTTAATCTAATTCTTAAATAACATTTTTAATTTTTAATTAATTTTATTATTAACTTATTTATTGAGAGTATTCCCATTTTACTTTTTTTTTTTCAGTTTCAGTTGACAGTCGCTGTCGTGTTCGTTTCAGGTGTGCAGCATAGTGGTTGGACATTTACATAAGTTACAGAGTGATGCCCCTGACAAGTTCACAGACTTACACACAGAGAAGGCTTACAAACTCCTGATTTTCTGATGGCAACGTCAGTCCTCAAAGCCGCTATACCACTCTTACTAATATCTTTATTATGCCGTAGTAAACTGTGTAACTCTTTCATGTGTTGATTTTGAAGATCTGTCAGTAGTAATTTTCTACTCACTCAGAGACTGTGCTGCTTCTGCCCATGACGTCTAGAACACAAACGAGAGTCCGTAATACATGGGAAGTGTCCCTGACAGCAGACTACTTTGTCAGAGCCCATTCAGAGTGATCTAGAATTACAGATCAATTGGATTTCCACACATCGTTTGTCTGATTTCTCTTCAGTTCTTACCAGTTACAAAAAGAATGCATTAGGAAGTGAGAAGGTGACAGTGACAAGCTGACCACAGTCAGGCACTCTGGTTTGAAGCCAGCAGTGTTAGAAGCCACAGATGGCTCTGTGTCAACAATCCTGATTGGAAAGTTTTTAAAAATATTGTTTATTACTATTTTTTAGAATCTCACCTGAGGATATGTTTTCATTGATTTTTTTTAAGAGAGAGGAGGGGAGAGAGAGAGACCTTTGAAGTGAGATAGAAACGCTGAAACACTGGTCTCGTACACTCCCCGACTGGGGACTGAACCTGCAGCCCAGGGTACGTGCCCTGACCGGGGATCAAACCCACAACCCCCTGGTGTATGGGACGGTGCTCCAACCAACTGAGCAAGGGCAAAAGTATTTTTAATAAATTTGTTTAATAAAGTAGAAAACTGAGTAATAAATGTTATATTTCTTTATAAACACTTTATTTTTTTTTTACTTTTTAACAAATCATTTGGTCACTTTAAATAGTGTAAGTTGAGTCTTCTTGAAACTTTCCTTAGGGGAAGTATCTCATTCCTTAGCGTTGGAATCTTCACATTTTATATGAGAGAATAAGACACTGATGAGTAATAAAATGTATGTGAGAATTAGTGCATTTATTCTTATTACTATTCAGCCTTAGAACACACGGTTTCTCAGTAATGTGTGGTATCAGAGTGTTTTATTGTCAGATATGTGTGTCTACTTACTGTGCTTATGTGCTCACACATTTTTCAGGTTTGAAGAATATTCATGGGAGAATTATTTCATTTGTTTTTTAGGTATCGAGTAGTTACAATGTTGAACAGTTTTGTGAAACTAAGATTACTTAGGAGTTAGGAGTATTTATAGCTTAGTTTTAGAAATAATTCTTGGCAGCTAGATTAACCGGAGTATCAGTTTAACTTTCTTGTAGGTGATTATATTATCTTTTCTAATCCTCACCTGAGGATATGTTTACAGATTCAAATTGGGGGGCATTGATATGAGAGAGAAACATCAGATCGGTTGCCTCCTCTGTGCACCCCGGCCTGTGGGTCCCACCCACGGTGCGTGTATGCACCCTGACTGGGAATTGAACCCGCAACTTTTTGGTGCATGGGACAGTGCTCCAACCAAGTGAGTCACTCAACCAGGGTGCAAGTGATTATGTTGATTGAACGTGGAGAACAGCAAAGACCCTCAGAAGTTGTTTAGTCTCTTAGCTCTGCAAGTGAGGAAACTGAGGCCCAGAAAGGTAAAGTGACTGTTGAGTGAAGGCCTGATTCAAGGCTTGTGTGCATTTTCTCCTGTAAACGGTGAATTTGTCCAGTTTTGGATTAGAAAAAAGTTTAAGTACCTAAAGATTTTTCCTAACCATTCCATCATTTATGTTTTTTTTATTGTGTATCTTAGATATGCCAACGTCAAGAAGTGTAGTAATGAGGGTCGTGCCTTGATGCAGTTGGATTTTCAACAGTTTTTAATGAAACTTGAAAAGCTCACAGACATTAGACCCATTCCTGATAAAGAATTTGTGGAAACCTACATTAAAGCCTACTACCTGACTGAGAACGACATGGAGCGCTGGATCAGAGAGCACAGGGTGAGGGCCGGAAGGCTGTTAATTAAGTTTTTCCTTTGTTCTGTGTTCGTCTGGTATATTACGTAATTGAAAGTTATGAGAGTGAAATACAAAGAAACGTTTGCTTTTTCGGCATGAACTACTCAGGCCATGTCTTTACCGTGTTCACACAGTGCGCGTGCAGTGCCCTTTGCCTAATGAAATCTCGTAAGATCTTCATGAACTGTTAACAGTGATTATCTAGAAAGATAACCGAGGCTGAAGGTTAGCTATATTGACCCCGCAGCTGTTGTAGGGAAAAGCTGAGGTTGGTTAACATCACGACAAGTTGAATACAGCAACATTTAGATGATTGACAGAGCGGTAACTTAACCCTCGTAGCTCCACAGGGACTGCGTTAGTGGCATCCTGAACTCACTGACGTGTAGTCATGACGATTGAGTAAACTAATATTAAATGGCTCGATGTAACTTCATCCTCCATTAGATTTTCCCCTAAGTGCAGATGAGATTATTTTTCTTTTGTGTGGCTATAATACAGGCTCCGGCACAAATAACGCTCCTTTTTTATTACAAAATCATAAGCATGTAAGTCTATAACGTAACAATATCACACTCAAGCACATCATATGACATTGTAGGTGAAATGTTCATATTAAAACTATACATTATTACCCTACCAGCCACACTCAAGCAGGCCTTCTGCTGGACCCTGTAGATAAGTAGAGAAAAGTGTAATTTATTAAGTGTTATTTAAGATGCTGAAGTTTTGATACAGTTCAAGTCAACATATATCCTCAGAGCACTAATATGGGGAGCTTTTCTGTGTGATTGTTACAGCATTTGTCTAGGTAGACAATATGTGAACACAAATTTAATGGAAGTGTGAGAGGTGTTACAATTTTACCACATCTTATTTCTTCGGTAACTGGAGTTCACATTTATTTATGCTATAAACATCATCAGTAAAGGCTATGTAAATTTTTGTTTTATTTGACTGGGTATGGACAAAAGGAATTACTTATATTTACTTCATTAGGCTCATCCTTTCTGGTTTCAACATTTTAGAAAAATGAAGTGATTATTAGCCTGGACCATTAGCCGAGTCTTTTGTATAATACACGTGCCCACTTGTAGGTCAGTTTCGGATCTCTCGGGGCAAAGCAGAAATGTACATGCTATTTTCTTCTTTTATTAATTATTTTATTGTTGTTTGAATACAGTCGTCTGCATTTACCGCCCCAGTCCCCCCCAACCCCAGACAGCCCCCCCGCCTCCCTCCCCTGATTCCTCGCTCACTTCGTTTTGTGGGGGGGGAGTGGGGTCCTATACAGGACACACATGTCCCTTACAGTTGTTCCTGAAAACCTTTTCCCCTCGTTATCCCCTCCCATTGTTGTTAGTTTCAGTGTCTCTGGTAATATCTTGCTTGCTGGTTTGTTTTGTTGATTATTATGGTATTTGGCTTTCACTACCTGGCTTATTTCACTTAGCATAATGCTATTTTCAATGATTTTAGAGTTGAGAAAAATGTCACCACTGTAGTCCCACTGGCCTCCGACCTTTGAGAACCACAGCGCTAAGCCAGGTGCAGATGGGCTGCTGAATGTTGTTAAGACCCGTCCAGCAAAATAAGCTGTAACTCCTTCGGGGTTAGCACCGAGGAAGGAGTTTGGGGAAAGGTGCCCAGCAGCTGAGGAGCAAAAGCATCAGCTCCTAGATACCCGTTATCGGATGCAAGAATGAGGCCCACTGTATGTTTTCCTCTGTCAGTGGACTGAAGTTTTTATTTGGTATTTCGGAAGAGCTTTAACTAACTGATATTCGTAATTCAGTGAAAATTCCCGGGCAAGGAGACTGCCCTGTCTTAAAGGGAACTCCGGTTCCACGGTGTCGGGTCCGGTGCTGGACGACCGTTGTACTCGCTCAGTGCTGGCTGGTTACCCGAGAGCGTTCACCAGGTGTGGACAGGTGCTCTCGGAGGTCAGGCGCACCACCTGAGTAGTTTGCTGAGCGTTTAAACTGAACTCTTTCTTGTATTTTGAAATTGCACTCTCTTTAGTGGTTACATCCAGTGAAGACGTGTTCTTTTCTCACTAGGTGATCGCCACAACCCCCTCTCCATGTCTGAACTCTCGATGTTCAGCCTCCAGAACCACATCAACATGCAGAACGTTCTGTTGAGTCCCCGTTCTTGCTCTTCCTGGCCACTCCTTGTCTGGCACTCAGAAACCAGTAGATTTGTACACAGACAGTACTTGTAGTCTTAACTTTACTGACTAGCTACCAATGAAAATCTGAGAGTTCGAAGACCAGTAGCTTTTTGGTCTTTGTTACCTTATTCATTCACCGTATCTGAGAAGAGCAGTGGTTCTGCAAGTGGAGGTTTTTGTCTTTTATATACAATGTGTGCAGAATGTGAAGTGTTGGGAAATACTTAATCGGTGGCATTTTGAAAATTTGAAATGCCAGTGTATATTGATAGTAACAAAGACCGTCACAGAAATACGTATAAAGTGTATGATCTTAAGCGTAACCAGAGGCACAGGCATGTCTGATGATCTACCATGTTATAAAGATTATAGTCCTTCCTGTTGCCAACGTGTGCCCTGGTGTCCTTATTCCCTGTTATTACAGCTCCGTAAGCAGTTTGTCTGTCATGTCACCACTGTAATGTCCGTGGCTTGTCCCTGGTCTGAAGTGCTGCGTTAATTATCTGCTGAGACCGAATGTCTGTCTGTCCTTCCACTGTGGTGATCTGATACGTGTCTTGCAGTGTACTGAGTTTGTGTCTTCTCTTTTTTGAGCAGGAGTATTCAACGAAGCAGCTGACCAATCTGGTAAATGTTTGCCTGGGATCCCATATTAATAAAAAAGCAAGACAGAGACTTCTAGCAGCTATAGATGATATAGACAGACCCAAAAGATAATGAACACAGTTCTTTTTCCTCAATGCCACTGATCTTCTCTCAACATACATGACGTGAAAGCCAATTCTTCATGCCCTCCTGACAGCTGTCTCCTAAGGACACTTCGTGCATGTCCCCCCCAACCGGCAAGTGGGAACCGCTGGAGTTTGTGCGGTGTTCTGAAATGACGCCTCTGTGCTCTGGTCTCTCCTCCTCGACTTCGAGCCTCCTTTGTTGTGTTCCTTTCCTGAAAAGATTCTACTGCCTTGTCACAACTATTGTTACATGATTACGGTTGTACATTTTACTGAAGAATGGACTGGAAGTATACAGTTGGGACTGTGACAATGTATTCATAGGCAGTTTTTGGAGAATGAATTTCCGTTGACATTTTTCTGCCCTCTGACGTGGTTCTTAATAATAATATTATTATTATGATAATATTAGAGGGTTAATGTACAGTATCTTCTAATATGAGTACTGCATGAGAATTGAGAAGTACATGTAAGCAAATAGTTGAAAAAATCAGTACATTTTCTGTGTTTTCCAATGTGGAAATCTGTCAGGTTTCATTTGGCTATGATACAGCGATCATAAGTGATAACATTTAATAAATGCTATACTCCCACATGACCAGCCTGCGTGAGACTCGTGCTTTGATGCTTTTCCACAGCAGGCAGATTTCATGGAAGCACAATGGAATTTTCTTTACATGTTCTAATTTTCGTCATCTTATATCCCGGAACCAATCATAAAAAGGGATTTCATAATGTATACCTTTTCAGTGCCTGAACAGCATGCAGAATCGTGATTGTGGGATTTATTAAAAAATATGGGACATTTTGATATGAGCTTTGTTCTCTTTCAATTCAACTTTTGTCTTAGAACAGCAAAACCCGTCTTAGCTGGCTCATTGAAAGAACTGCCTGTTAGCCCAGTGTGAGTATGGGGTCATTTGTTCGCCTGTCTTAAATATCTGCTTTGTATGACAAATGTCATACATAATGTGAAGTTAGCCTGGGAGAGTGTTTGGGACTCAGAACCGTGTACTGGTCCTCTACACTTTGCTTTGGAGTCAGGGTTTTCTTTCTACCCGCATACCAGGTTGGCAAAAGTAGATTTACAGTTGTAAGTATGTGAAACAATTTATCCGTTATTGTTGCTTATTAATTATTGTATGTTATTTTTCATACAAGCAATTGTGAACCTGCTATCGCCCCACCCTGTATACGACATAAAAATCAATTTCCCCGGCCAGCTATTTGATAAGGGATGTTTCGCATGTTCTTTCTGACTAGAGAGTAAAAGACGTCTAAGCTTGCGTGGTGTTGGTCCAGGATTACTGGACATGACCGACAACATCAGTAGCTCGCTGATTCCTGAAGCATCTCCTGAGGAGCATCGCCTTGTGTCCTGTGAGTCTTCTGGGAGCTGATCTGCTGACGTGGTGGGCAAAGGGTGACGGAGGGCCGAGCATGGAGATGGTCAGGAGATGATTGCCAGTCACTGTCCCTCAGCCCCTGCAGATGTCCGTAAGCAGCACAGTAGGGGATAGACGTCTGTGAGTGGACTAGACTGTGAACTTGGAAGGCAGCCATTTCGCATTCAGCCACTTGAAGAGAACAGACACAAGAGAAGCCTGGTCCTCGTGTTTAAATGCCACGTTCAGCCAGCACATAAAGAGCTAATTAGTCTCACGTATTTCTCAGTTGATTAAGAAGTGCTTATTCCTTCTTTTTTACGTGGATTTTATAGTTGCTTCCCTTAATTTTTAACTTTAGTCTAGATCATCCTACCAGGAAGGTAGGATGTTTTCCAGGGTGATTAGGAATTAAGTCAGACCTTTTTTGTTTTTTTGAAGATTTTATTTATATATTTTTAGAGAGAAGGGAAAGGAAAGAGAGCAAGAAGGAGAGAAACATCAGTGTGTGGTTGCCTCTTGTGCACCCCCCAGTTGGGGACCTGGCCTGCAACCCAGTCATATGCTCTGACTGGGAATCGAACCGGAGAAGGGTTCACAGGCCAGTCTGAGCCACACCAGCCCTGTGTTGTTTTGTTTTGTTTTTAATATATTTAGTAAGAGGGGAAAGGAGGGAGAGAAACATCAGTGCATGAGAAATACATGGATCCTTTGCCTCTCATATCCTGCCAACTGGGGACCCGGCCCACAGCCCAGGCATGTTCCCTGACTGGGAATCAAACCGGCAACCTTTTGGTTCAGAGGCTGATGCTCAATCCACTGCACCACACTAGCCAGGGCAATAGTCAGACCTTTTAACTTACCCACACTTTGCTTTCTTCATCTTCAAAATAAAAATGACATCTGCTTTTTGAAAAATTATTTTGTGCACTAAAAGGTAGCTCAATAAGTATGAGAGAGAAAATCAAAACAATAATGAGACTTGAATCATGAAATTACCTAATAGCAGATTATGAAGTTATATTGAATTATGACCATATAACATTTTGTGAAACTGATTTTAAGATAAATACAATTGAAAAGCTTGAAAATGTAAATGGAGTTATACATGTTCCAAAACTTTACTGTTACAAAAAAATTTCTTTTCGTGTTTTGAGTTTTTCTTAACTTTGACATTTTATATGAAAGTGTCTTGCAGAATTTCAGATGTTAAGTTGATAGGAGAGCACAGTAAATTATTCCCTGAGAGAGATTGATTATTGCCACAAATAGGTTGTCTTACATTAAACAATGCTAAGGAGATAATGCAGAGCGATTTGAATGAGCTAGTTTGCTTCAGTTTATTAATATAAAACCCGTAGAGATCTTATAAGTTCAGTTAGACAAGTAAACTCATCTGCTGAATTTACAAAATGAAATAGAATCTCTCTTGAAGCCAGGACCTTGTGGAACTTATCACATCTTTAAGCAGAGTTTCCTTTGAAAGTTTTTATGTAGCTTAATGCTCAAGTGAAACTTTACATTAGATAAAGTACCTTTTTCATTACCCACTGACTCGAAGGTAGTCATAAAACAGGCTTCTTAATTCAGTTTACTTTGCAAGCCTAGCTGTCTTTTGTAATGAGAAGTTGGACCTAGAGATGATGTAAGTTGTGCTCAGCGAAACAAAGTGGTCCATGGGGAAAATGTTTATATTTAATCTTTATTCTTTGGCATAATTTTCATGCAGACTTAGTTGTTAACAAAGTGTTATTTTTAACTCCTGACGACGACAAGGGAATTATTAAGAGTCTGATGTAAGCTTTGTAATTGTTAAGACCTATACAGCTTTTTACAGATTTCTTTATTATTATGAAAAGTATATGCTCAACTCTTTTCACCCACAAATTTTTAAGGTATGAAGTAGTTTTGTCCTTGGTGAGTTGGATGGCTTAAACTATGTCGGATTTAATTCATGAGAATTCTTCACTGGTTCACAATGAACAGAGGACAGTAGGTCATTCGCTCTGGTTTGCTTTGCTTGGTCAGCATATCTGTTTGTGAGTATTGCTGAGTGTGCTTGCATCATTCTTGAAAAAGTTGAAAACAAAACCACACCTCAATATTCTCTTTCACTTGGTAGGGATGTGGGGACAGGAACTTGGGGAAGAAGGGTAACCAGTCTCCCTCTGGGATTTCTGTTTAAAGATACGACGTACTGAGCACTTTTTCATTTTGCTTTCTGTTTTTGATGAAGAGCCATTTTTGTAAGTCACTTTAGTGATCAGTTCTTGATCTTGAGACGGAGAAGACTCTGCCCTGCTGAGGATTTCCAAATTTGCTCTTTAAGGAGTTTTTTTTTTTCATTCAGAACTTAGCTGTTTAATCCTCAACAGGGATTTTCTTGATCAACAATCTATATTTTATTCTTTTTTTAAAAATTATCCCTGGCTGGTATGGCTCAATGGGTTGAGTGCTGGCCTGCGAACCAAAGGGTCGCTGGTTTGATTCCCAGTCAGGGCACATGCCTGGGTTGTGGGCCAGGTCCCCATTAGGGGGTGTGCAAGAGGCAACCACACATTGATGTTTCTGTCCCTCCCCTCCCCCTCTCTAAAAATAAATAAACAAAATCTTTAAGAAAATTAAATAGGGTGGCATCAGTTAATAAGATCATAAAAGTCTCAAGTGTACATTTCTATGATACCTGATCTGTATATTGCATTGTGTGTCCACCACCCAAAGTCAAATTACCTTCCATTACCATGTATTTGCCCCCCTTTACCTCTTAATACTCTCCACCCCGTGCTGTTGTCTGTTCAGTTTCATTCCCACGTGAGAGAACTCATATGGTTCTTAGCATTATCTCTCTGATTTCACATAGCATAACATTCTCAGGTCCCTCCATGTTGTCACAAATGGCAGTATTTCATCTTTTCTTGTGGTTGAGTAGCATTCCCCAGTGTATCTGTACCCATCATCTTTATCCAGTCCTCTACTGAAGGACCCTTTGTTTGTCTCCATGTCTTGGCACTGTAAATAATGTTGCAGTGAACATAGGGTGCATAGATCTTTGCAAATAATGTTTTTAAAATTTTCAGGTAGATACCCAGAAGACATGTTGCTTGGTCACATGATAACTCTATTCTTATTTTTTTGAGGAACCTCCATATGTTTTCCATTGTGGGTGAACCAGTTTACATCCCCAACAGTGAGGGAGGGTTCCTTTTTCTCCACAACCTCTCCAGCACTTGTCATTACCTGGCTTGTCGATAACAGCCATTCTGACAGGTGTGAGGTGGTATCTCATTGTCGTTTTGATTCACATTTTCCTAATGGCTAGTGAAGTTGAGCATCTTTTCATAAAGAACGTATATCTTACTGTTTCTTCCTAACCCCTTGTCTCTCGACGCTGCCTATCAGTAACCAAAAAGGATTTGTGTTTTAAAGAAAAAACATTTCCATACAGAGGGCATTTTTGTCCAACAACTACAAACAGCATACTAATCATTGCCTTAAACAGAGGGGACATTTAGTTAGGGTTTCCAACGGCATTCACTCTGGAGTCTACACGGAAGTGTGATGACGGTCTCAGGTAACCATTGCAAGACAATTCTTTGCTGACTACCTGCTATCTACTTACTTCTCTTAGGCCTACATCCGAACCGCAGTTCTACCTAGCTGCACCCCTGAGTGTGGAGAAGAGGGCAGGGCTGTAGGTGAAACAGTGGGAGTCGTTACTACATAGTATAAAGCCAGAGCTTGCCTCGGGCGGGTGAGAGGAAGAATCGTGTTAGGCCTGTGAATAAGGAATATGGTCACACAGGT